>CAKAOH010019824.1:0-21679 GCA_916701665.1 Sebastiscus tertius
ATTAAAAATGCTGTGTATAATTAATATTGTCATCTGTCTACTCAAATAAAGTTTGACTGTGAAACAGAAATGTGTTGTGTTGCTTACAGTCACTATTTACTACCTGTACTCTTCTACATGCATGACATCATATTAATGTTTCATATCAGCTGTTGAAATAGTGTAATTACATAAAGCCTTTGTGAAAGAACATGTTATATTTAGATGATGGGAGTACATGAAGCCTTTTCTGCTGGTTCTTGCAGACTAACAGAAGTAGGAGCAGACTTTGCTCATAGTTAAGCGGCGGACGGAGAGAGAGTCACTCTGTGGGCGGGGTCACCTAGCTGCAGGTTCTCCTCTGGTTCTAACTGTTCCACCAGGAAACCCTTATATGGCATGAAATTCGTTACCGACGTCACCAAAGTAAGGAAGTGCTGCTCAGCGTTTTTTCAGACCCATTTTTGGACAGATGGAGCAGGAGAAAAAGAGAGAGGATGGTCTTTTATGATACTATGGTGGCCTGTAGACACACTGGGGACAGATATTGATGATTAAAAGACATGGGAAAGTGCATTTTGGATAATAGGTGACCTTTAAGGCTTAGAGGAACTATCTGAGAAAGCCAAGGTGTTACTGAAAAGCATTTTAATATACCCATTTAATATGATGTAATTCATATATCATAGATATTGTATCTTTATTAGACATTAGGGTTGTCAAGGTTAACATGATAATAACACGTTAACACAAATTTGTTTTAACGCAACTAATTTCTTTAACGCATTAACGCAACTTGCGATTTTTAAGTTGTAGCTCAGTTATAAAGCTGGAGTGAAGATACTGGCATCGTCTGAAACTAAAAAACCTGTTGGGAAGGAGGTTACTGCTCCAAACTTACGCGAGGAAAAACTGTCATGGCCATTTTACGATACGATACGATACAACTTTATTGTCAGTTTTCGCTGAAATTCATTTTGCATCCATAGGCAGCGCAGTCTGAGAAAAAAGTACAAATACAATAGACATACTGTTACCATAAACAGACAGACAAGTAGGACCCATCAGACAAAAACACAAAACACATCACAATTAACCATACATAACCCATTAAAAAAATGATCATCTGTCCTTTGGATTTACATCTCCTTAGCAGCACATTAATTATTATTTAGCAGCAAGGTGGACTGATGGACAAAAGTGTTCTTCAGCCTGATGCGATTAAATGTAGGGACTCTGAATCGCCTCTTGGAGGGCAGAAGTTGATGCGCACCATTTAAAACATGTAAGGGATCAGAAGAGATGCTGTTGGCCAGTCTGAGCATGCTCTTGTTGTGAGCTGCTTGAAAGGAGGCTGTCACAGGTTGGCCAATGATCTTTGCACAAATTTTGATTTGGCTATAAAGTTTAGTTCTAAGTTTTACAGAGAGACTACTGAGCTAGGCTGTGCTGCAGTACAACAGTACACTCTGAATCACTGAACTGAAAAATAGAAAAATAATCTGGCTACTGGCTCCAAAAGATCTGAGTCTGCAAAGAAAGTAAATGCACTGCTGTATCTTCTTACAGGTAAATTCAATGTGAGGGTTCCATGACACGGTGGAGTCTATCATAACTCCTAGGGATTTGTATGAAGAGACCTGTTTAATTTCTACATTATGAATTGTAACTGGAGGCAACTGACAGTCAGGAGGAAGGCCAAAAATAATTTCTTCTGTCTTATTAGTGTTAATGATAAGAGCGTTTTTGTCACACCATTCAATCAGCCAGTCAACATTACACTGGTGCAAACTGAGATTTTCAAAGGGGTCCCTTGACCTCTGACCTCCAGATCAGTGAATGTAAATGGGTTCTATGGCTACCCACGAGTCTCCCCTTTACAGACATGCCCACTTTATGATAATCACATGCAGTTTGGGGCAAGTCATAGTCAAGTCAGCACACTGACACACTGACATACTGACAGCTGTAGTTGCCTGTTGGGCTGCAGTTTGCCATGTTATAACTAGAGCATATTTATGCTAAATGCAGTACCTGTGAGGGTTTCTGGATCAATATCTGTCATTGTTTTGTGTTGTTAATTGATTTACAGTAATAAATATATATCATTCATTATCCTAACTGCTTATCCTATTCAGGGTCACAGTGTTGAGGGGGTGGGGGTAGTTGGAGTCTGCCGTCCAGCTGCTGTTTGTTAGAGCCACGAGTCAGTCACTCGCAAACTCCGATCAAACGGTCAAACTAGGTAGAGCTGATTAAATATGAATCAATATGTTACTGTAATGCCTATTTCTCTCCTCAAATGTTTTCAGAATCATCTTGTAGGTCATGGTTTAGCTGTAACATGAGAAAGATTATGACCCGGCAGCCATGTTGAGAACAGTTGATTTTTTAAAGCCTGAAAACAGAGCCATGAGGAGGAGCAGAAGTCTAGTTTTCTCTCAGAACACTTGAATTACAATATGCTGAAAGGTTATTATGGAATTTTTGCCCAGTGATGCCAAAAACATGTTGCCTACTAAAGCTTTAAGGTACATTTTGAACAGATAAAAATGTGCAATTAATTTGCAATTCATCGTGGTTAACTCTGGACAATCATGTGATTAATCACAATTAAATATTTTAATCAATTGACAGCCATATTAGACATATATTTTCCCTCCATGATCTCTGTATAAAATGATGTGCATAGTGAGACTGAGCTGTGTGTCCAGGGAAACGGGAACACTGAATGATATTATATTTAGAAGGACTCGGCTTCTAAGGGAAGCAGGAAAGGCGAGACAAAAGAAATACTGGATTGCATTGACGATAGGGATGCTAATTTTGAAAAATGTTCTTAACCGATAACCGACCCTCGTTAACCGACTATTAACCGTTAACCGCATGCAGCAGTGCACCAGCTGCAGTGTATGAGTATAACAACTGAGTCCCCAGTTCAACCGTACGGGAGTGTATGCTGCGTTCACTGTCTACAGTTCACCGTCCGGGAGCGTTAAGTTAGCACATAGATAACTTAGATGCAGCATGTAGTGTCTCGGACATGCAGCCACTTTCCCAGTAAAAGTCTCCACCGCACATTTAGTTTAGTTTAGCAGGTAGCTGTGTGTCTGCCCGGATTAACAATAGCGAGTGTCCAACAAACCGGGTGTGTGTTTGTGCTACGTTAGCAGCTCCAGCGTTGCTGGAGGCTTTGTGCTCGCCGTAGCCACAAACACGGTCTGTCAGCGCAGCGAAATTTGGTAGGTGTAGCAGACAGTCAGTGAATAAATGCTACGGGGCTACAACTTCTCTGCTCAAGTGAGCTCAAGACCCGAGCCAACTTCCTGTATCTGTAACTCTGGCTCAGACTCTCTTAAGGTGAGCTCTTAAGGTGAACCAGCTTTTCCCCTTCAAGTGCCGAGTTTTTCTCAGCTTTTTAATTAATTATTAACATTTCTTTTATCCATTTGAACCGATAGCGTTAATCGGTTCAAATGCTTAATGTCGGTTAACTGTTAAACAGTTAATTATTGACATCCCTAATTGATGAGAAACAGTGCACTTGCAAGTTGCAAGTTATTTTATGCTCTAAAGTCAAGCTTGTTCTCCGATCTTTAAATGGCCAAAACAGTAATAGAATACTATATTTATCGAGATTCAGGTTCCTGTGATCCTGTAAGAGGTTTTCCCTTACAGTACCTGCCTCATTATTATCTTTCTGAAGTCATATTACAGCACTGTCCTGATATTAATGAGGAGAAAATACTGGAAAACCATGCCTAAGCCTGGCAACTGATTAATACATAAGTTCAGAATAATGAACAGTTGCACTTTGCTGGCATTGATTCACCACCTGTTATTTTGGTCCATATTAATATGAAGTAATTCACAGTCAGTATCCCAGCCAAACAATACAAAGCAACTGCTAAAATCTAGGGAGTTTGCAGTGAATACAGTATAACAATACGGCTGTTTTGACTGGTCACATGATGCAAAAATGTGAATTAATGGGTTTCACGGCAAAATGTTACCTACAGTACAATAAAATATTGAAAAAAGCATCTGTTCATTGTTCCAATTGAAAATACAAATCATTAAAGTCTAAAATTCCTACCGACTTTTACCAAATTTTCTGTGTATCATTATTGGACCAAGCTTATCAAACTTTGCATAAATCTTGTTGATATCTCATTTCGTTTTCAAGATATGGACCAATGAATTTCAAAAGGGTGTGGCTCAGCACATAAACAGCCTTATGTCAACAACCATTTGGCCAACAATCAAAAACCACAACAGTTCTTGAAACATACCCTGAAAGTTTCTTTCAAATCGACCACTATGGGGAGCGACAAATAAAAGAATATGGGTGTGGCGTAACACAAATCAGACCATACATCAGAAATTGTTTGTCCAATCAATACAAAACTCACAGGATATGTTTCATAACAATGTTGAACCACGTGTGTAAAATTTTGAAATCGCTCAAAAGGGGCGCCATCAGTTCCAAACATGTGCATGGGTCTGGCGCAAATTTGGCCATTAATCAATGACAGTTTGTCCAAAATCACCAAACTAACTGGATATTTTCAATTAATCTGTTCCCCAATTGCCAAGAAATATGACTGGTGGGTCACTGTCTGTACAATTACTGAAAGGCTGCATACATTGCAATTATAAAACAAGTGCATGATTGGTCTCACCCCTCAGAATTAAACCAGCTTAAGTGACTTTGCTGACTTGCTCGCGGCTTCGATTTTGGCAAATCAGCTGCGTCTTTCTGTTGAGCGAAAAAAGGCTTGAACCCGCCAACTGACGCTTGCAGCTGTAATTATTATTATTATCATTAATGATAGTTTATATTATTTCATATTTTTCTCAGTGGTCCATATTGCCAAACTGTGTTTGATTAATTTAGAGCAGACTAATTTACAAATAGAAATCTGGGGCCAGATATGGTTATTCGAGCACAGGATTACTAGTTTATAGTCTCTGGGGAAATCATGAAGCTGCTATGTATGTTGTGAAGTAGTGATGAGCAGGTTAGGGTTTTTCATTACCTGCACCCACCTGACCCGCTACAAGAGCCAATCCGCACCACTCGAACCACAGAAATATGTGTTAATCCACCACCCCTACCCAACCCGCAAACCACCAACTTTATGGATTGTAGTAGCACAACTGTCAGGACTGAGGTCTGAGACAAAGGCAGAGACAAGCGGACTCAAGAGTCACGGCGTACGCACGGGGTGTGTGTGTGTGTGTGTGTGTGTTTGAGAAAGTGACAGAGAGGGTAAGAATGTGGACTACCACACGGATTAATAATTTACTGGGTACACAGATTTATCACTTTTTGACCTGCCTGAACCTGTGATAGTAAGATCACCCAAACCCGCCAAACCCGTGGGTTGCGGGTCAACCCGTGTATCACTACTGTGTAGTCTGTACTTGATAAGAACTTGGTGATGGCAAAAGTATATACAATGCACAGAGGGCAGGAAGTGGGGAAATGTGTCAATCGGCCCCAACAACAAGGGGGCCCAAAAGCAAATTTTTGACAACCCCGATGACATCACTATGACGTAATCAGGGGCTTTTTTCCAAACATGACAAAGCTCTCCCAAAGAAGTAGTCTCCATGACAAATAAACTGACCTTTGTATGTAAAATCAATGGAATTCCCCTGTAACATAATAAGCTGTTTATGAAATTCAGTGTATTATTGCAGGCAACTGAGTGAAAAAAATATGAAAACATTGAAAACAAATGCACATAGAATCCAACTATTGACTACCTGTCAAGAGAGCAGGTTTCTCCCTCTGTGGTCCAGGGTGTGTTTGGTACATGTCAGCTCGTTCCCTCTGTGGCTCCAGCAGTGATTGGTATAAATCCTGGGTGTCCCTGTGAGGCTGAGACAGGTCTAGGTGCTCCAGGTCAGAGTCCAGCTCCCTGGCTCTCCTTTCCAACTCTGTCAGGCTGAGCTCCGAGGCTGCTGAGGAGGGGGGGTGGGAGCCCCCGAAGCCAATCGGGGGCCGGAGAAGAGGCCAACGTTGCAGGGAGCCCGAGAAGGAATCTGTATCACCACCTCCTCCCGCACCCCCTTTCTCCCAGCCGTCCTCCCACAGTGTGTTGACCATGTCAAGGACAGTGTCCCAACCCTCTATCCCTCCTTCCTCTCCACATGTGCCTTCTTCTCCTCCCTCCATCTCACTTTCTTCTTTCCTTGATTTAGCCACCACCTCCTCCAACTCTTGTCCATGCCGCTCTTGTATTCTATCCTTAATCTTCATTCCTCTATCCTCCACCTTTTCACACATTATTTCTACATCCCTTTCCCTTTTCACATCTTCCGTTATGTTTTCATCGTCTTGCACTTTCCCTTCAACCCTTCTCTCTGACTGTTCCCGTTTGGTTTCCTCCACCAGCCCCTCACTGACAGTAACCCTCTCTTTCTCCTTACCCCCTTTCTCCTCCCTTTTGTCTTTCTCTTCTCTCCTCGCCTTGTCTCGCTTCTCTTCCTTCCCATTCCTCACCTCCACTTGAGTCTTCTCCTTTCTCTGCTCTCCATGTTTCTCCTTGCTCCTGGATCTCTTGGGTTCTTCTTGTTCTTTGCAGACCCTCCACTGTTCCAAGTTCTGCTCCTTCAGGGAAGCCCTTCCAACAAAACTAGAACCCTGTCCTAGTTCTGCATGGGAGGGCTCTTTAAATGAGCATCGGCCCACCATACTTGTAGCATTCATAATGGTTGTGGTTAGCGGGTTCTCTGAGACGTGACCTGGACGGGGGTGGAGGTGGGCATGTGGGCGCCTCTTCTCCAAAGCTGAGAGGACAGCGGGGAGTGGGGGTAGAATAGGGAGGTTGTGGAGTGCCCCACCCTGCCGAACAGTCCTCTTTCTGACAATGATTCGGCGAGGCCAGGTGGACTCGATGCCCTCAGTGGGGACTGTTGACTCAAGGTCTCCAAACCCTCTGCTTAGGCGAGGGCTGACCACGCCTGGTCGGAGCCCTGTGGCCGTGCCAGGTCGACTCCTAGAGCTGGACTTGGATGATTTGGACTTGTGGGACCTGGAACCTTTCTCTACATGGCTAGATTCAATTTTATCAATATCCAAATGCTTTTTCTCAGCCTGATCTGAAAGGGCAGTATCAGTTTTATCCACAGCCACAACACTTATCTGGGCTTTATCTGTCTTGTTGCTGTTCTGGGTTTCCCTGACAACCCCAGCCTCAATGATACTTTTAGTCCCTGTCTCATTACTAACCACAGTCTCTAGTACTGTCTCAGGTTCAGGTGTTGGAGCAATCTTAACATCAGTTTCAATGTTAGCTTCTACTCTGGACTCTGCTGCTGAATCAACATCATTGTTAACTGTAGCTTCACCTCCAGCTTCTCTTCCAGTCCTGATCTCCACCTGCCTTGCACTAGCTTTAGCCTCGACCTCTGTCTCAATCTCTGGCTTCATCCCTGGACCAGGTCCAGCTCCAATTTCAACTTTATCTCCAGGCTCAATCCTGTTTTCTATGTCAGTCACAGTTGAAGGTATAGTCTCAGCAACAGGTTCTGGTTTAACCACACTCCTTCCAGTTTTTTCTTCACTCCTTGTCCCTCCCCTGTGTCCCTCCTTGTACACAGCTGGAGCCATATTTTCTATCCCCACCCCAGACTGCACTTTTCCTTCCAGATCCCGTCCCCCTGGTCGTGTTTTTACCTGGGAACCCATTCTTGTTTCAGACCCATTTTTAATGCTAGCCCTGGATCCGTTGTCATATTTGTTCCAACTTTCAGCTCTATGGTGTTCTTGTATTCCAGCCCTGATTTCAGCCTCTGACATGTTTCCAACTTCACATACTAGCCTCGGCCCACACCCAGATCTGCTGTCAATTAACACCAAACCCACACTCCCATTGTCAAACTTTGAAACCATAACCCCACCTACACTATCAGGGCCAACCTTTGACCCGGCTCTGTTCCTACCCACAGCGCCGGTACCCATTCTGGGGGCAGCGCTAGGGGAGGGTGAAGGTGAGGGCTGGGGGAGCAACAGGGGCGTTGTGTCTAGAACCTGGTCGGGCTCTAAAAACACAGAGTCTCTGTCTGAACGCAGAGGAACTGGTCGACCATATCCGAAGGTCCCAAACGATGTTTCCCTCCTTTCCCTTTCTCTCGCCCTCTCCCTCTCCAGCCTCCCCCTCTCCCTCTCTCTTTCCCACTCTCTCTGGGCCCACCCTCGCTCCATCTCCCTTTCTCTCTCCCTCTCCCACTCCCTTTCTCGCTCACTCCGGCCCCATCCCCCTCCTCGATCCCTCATGTCCTGTTCGAGGTCATGAGCGGACAGTTGGACCAGCGGTGCACGGTAGGGGGATCGTCTAAGTTCTTGAGGGGGTGACAGCCTGAGGCTCTGGGTTTGGGAATAATGCCTCGGCTGGATAACGTGGGGAGGGGAACATCGCAAACTCTGAGACTGACTGGGGCGAGGTTTGGCAGGGGAGAAAAACACTGGAGTATGGTAACCCGAGGAGAGAGGTGAGCCGGAGAAGGGGGAAATGAGGGGGGAGGTAAGGGAGGAGGACTGCCCCCCAGGTGGAGGGTATTGCCCTGGGTTCAGATACCCCCCTCCTCTGTCCATCATTTCGGTTGTAGTAAGCTCGAGACACTCCAGGTGTTTCGGAGGTGTCAAGACTTTCCAGGATTGTCGGCCATCTCTGCTCTTTGTACTGTCTCCATGGTGATGGTGGTGGCTATGGTGATGTTTCTTGGATGAGGAGGAGGACACTCCCGGTGCTGAGAATGATGACACGGAGGGAGAGACTGATCGGTTGAAACATCCTGGAGAATGGCAGCCGCCAACATCGACATCCTGAGCCCCAAGCTTCAATGAATCATAGATGGCTCTTTCATCCAGTCGCCTGACAAACGAGGGGTTTGGAGTTAGAGAGCGGGGCTGCGGATCGAACATGTCAGCCGGAGACCTGCTAACCCTTAGGGAGCCGCTTGCAGAGTAGCTAAAACTCCCCTCACCTCCACCATCTCGCCTTATTGACCCTCCAGGGTGATGGTGATGGCTGTCAATCTGTTGATTGATGCACATGGTATCATAGATGGATCGTTGGGGTACGTAGCCATCTCCATATCCTCCTTCCACCCCAGCTCGCCCTCCCAATCCCCCATCCCCAGCTCCATGTTTCTCCAGGCAGCAGGAGCTCTTCCTGAAACACCCGGGACGACTAAGAGGCTTGCCCATGATTGGTCGGATGGCTGACGGTGGGAGGGGTTGCTGGGAGGCACGTTTGAAGCTTGAAGAGTGAATTGTGAATTTGTTAATTAGACTAATTCTGAAAAATTCTGCTTGCAAAATACACATCAGAGTGTGCAAGATGCATGGCAGCTGTAAAATAAACAAATCTTTGCATTTTCTTTTATGATAAAATACTGAAGCATATTCCGTTTGTTTAAATGACAAGTCAGGATAATCTTGTGATCAAAGTATTCGCATTGCTGCAAAAAATCTGCTAGTCAAAAGCTCCATGACATAAAAAACAAGATATTGTCCAAATGAAATATTCCAACCAGAAAAACATGAAAATACAAGACAAAATGTGTCCAGTTTTTATGTCCACAGGGTTATTGTTCTTAGCTCATCTTCTCTCCCACTCTCATCCCAGCATGTCTGCATTTGTATTTATTCTGGTTGTTTATTATTCTGGCTGTCCATTTAGAGCCAATTACGTCTTTATCCAGTGGAGCGTTAGTCAGTCAGACACAAAGCGACAGAAAGGCTCAGCAGAGTGGATGGAGGATTGAATCCAGTCAAAGCGTCTCCTTTCATTCTGGCTGTGCTTGTTGATTACCACCGTCTGTCTGTGGAAAACAAAGCAAACAACAAAAGATTTGAATGGAAGACAGCTTGAAACAGTCTTTCCATAAATATCAAAGGGAGTGGATATTAGCATATTCAGCATTAAGATATTAGTTAACAATCACTGATAAGTCTTGCATGTCCAATTGACCTTTCGCCAATGCTACGCTATGATTGGCCAGTCTGCGTTCAAGGGGTGGGACTTAGCAAAAGGTCAATTAAAGGGGCACTCCCCCAATTTTAAATGCAAATCTCAGATTACTTGTAATAAGAAGTACTACTCAGCCTGTGACAATAGTTGTATAATATCCTCTGAGTCTCTGAATGGAGCTTTCTAAAATCTGAAAAAATAACCCTGATGATGTCACCAGAGTTAACTCCGATTGAGTTTGAGACAGAAAGCCAGTGTTACAAACGTGAAATGTGGGGGTTTACCAAGCAAGGAGGGAAGGACACTATTAAGTTGCATTATGGGAATTGTGGGACCAAGTGTTGCTTTGAACTTAACCCATATTAGGGAGTAAAAGTAGCAAAGCATTTTGTCAGTCTATTGATTAAAATATTAGAATCACTTTTGTTAAGTGATGCACTCAGGTCAAACAGCACCAACCCAAGGACCTCCATCCATCAGTGGGTTACCAATAATGCTAAGAAGAGAAGCCCTGTTCTGGGAGTAGAGAAGAATGAGATGGACTTTCAAAATTGTTGGTTTAAAATCTCTTTTTGACACTGGTTTCTCTAAAAGCATTCACTTTTTGTAATTTGGAAGTGAAGCCATCACTTCAAAACACTGTCAGTACAAATGTATTCTACAAAACCCTTTGTGATCTTCTTCCAAGGACAGGCTGAACACTGAGTTAGGAACTGTAATGTAGCCCTAGTTGAAGCATGTAACATAGCAATGGTCTTCATAACTTAAAGGGTTATCACTTCAAAGGTAAGACAACAAAAGATGAAAAACCAAATGTACTTTTGTAGACATGTTTCCCCCACAGATAGGCTAAATATTAAGCTACTGACGCCCAACTTGGATAATACCTTTAGTCCTTTTCATAGAAGTTATATATTAGGACATATACTACCAGTCTTACCAATCTAAATATTGAAAAATTGTTCACAGCCAAGACAACAAAGGGTAAAATCCTCCAATGTTCTTTACATTGAACTGTATGTTTTCTCCCGAGTACGGGATGAACACTAAACTAAATACTGATACTAAATACCTTAGTTGGCTAATCTCTTTGGTCAATTTGGTAGAAGTTATATATTAGGACAAATTACATACCAACAGTCTTCACAAACTAAACGGAGAGTAGCTCCTCACAGCCAAGATTACAAAAGATAAAAGCCATTGCACTTAATGTTTTTCTCCCAAGGACGGGCTAAACACTGAGCTAAACACTGATGCCCCAGTTGGGTGATCTCCTTGGTCACATATACAGTTCCCAAAACCTAAAGGATGAAAAAGTATTTTACAGCCCAGACAACAAATGATAAAAACCTCAAATTTTCTTTACGTAGAACCTTTTCTCCTCGTGATGAGCTTAACACCAAGCTAAATACTGAAGCCCTTGTTGGCGATTCCCTTTGGTCAATTTTTTAGAAGTTATATAAGAACACATACAAACATTTCTGACAATCTAAAGGGTGAAAATACTGTCTATAGTCAACACAACAGAAAACCTCAAACAACTCCAAGCAAGCATTTTGAAGTTGGGGAGATGTTAATGCGACAGTCTGCACCAAGCAGCCTAAAGCCCCATGCAAATTGGGTGCCAAAAATAAAGTCAAGATGACGTCAATATTGCTTCAAAGCTGTTCCCTCCATCAATACGAGAAATCAGAAGCTGAATTTTTCAACATGCTATGGTATGACATTGCGAAAATGTGGTTTGATGTTCCTGCTTTGAACGTACCACACTGGTTCGTCTACAGCAGCTAGCCTGCCAACTCCAGATTTGTGGGAGATAACAACAGTACTTGGTATGATGATTAACTCTAAACATTAGCTTACAGGAAGTCACCAACACCACAAGAATAAAGCATTTCAAACAAATTTTGACCACAGAAGCATGGCATCCACCACACATACTGAAAGATCTGGCAACCTCGTGACGACACTGACTAATTTCACCGCACTTGAATAAAAGTTAAAAGAGGAATTAGTAATCATTTACTGGTTCGAAAAACTAAAAAAAAATAAAGAAAAGAACAGATTGACATTCACATATCAACAAAGCATCTTTAGCAGGCTCTCCACAGTAGTCCTGAAGTATCCATACTGATATCAATCTCAAATGTAAAGACTCACAACTGTCTCATTTGCATGTATTAGTGATGCCTTCCTCATAAATTAGTTAAGCTCCATCAAAGGAGCCTATTGATAGTTGAGAATCATTCCTGGTCTCTCTATCTCTTTCCCCATCTTTTCAATGTCCCTTCATTCTTAAGCATCCTCTCTCCTGCTCTCTCTCTCTCTTTCATCACTGCTGCTGCCACCTGCTCTATTTTCCCCCGATCAATAGAAAAGCCAGAACCTTATCAACATGGTCACAGTCATTAAAAGGCATCAATCAATCCAGTCCGTCGATCTCAGTCCCATCCTGTTAATGTCTCGTCATTCTGCCTCAAATCAGCATCCTCATTTGTTTTTCTTACCGGCATCTCTGCCCCTGTCGTTTCTTTCTCTCTCTCTCTCTCTCTCTCTCTCTCTCTCTCTCTCTCTCTCTCTTTCTCTCTTTATCTCTGCCGCTTTTCGCTTTTTCTGACGCTTGTCTCCCTCTCTCTCCCCCTCTCTCTCCCTCCTCTCCCTCTCTCTCTGCTGTGAATCATGCCTTCTGTCAGAGGAAGGTTTTTTTGACAAGCGCTCTCTCTGCCAACCAACACACCAACGCAAACCCTCCTCCTCCTCCTCTCCCTTTCACTCTCTCTCCCTTCTAGCTTTTCTTCTCTTCAATTCAGCCTCCCTCTACCTCTCGCTCTTCTCTCTCTCTCCCTCTCTTTCTCTCTCTCTCTCTCTCTCTCTCTTTCTCTCTCTCTCTCTCTCTCTCCTCCCATTTACACTCCACACAGCTTCGGGGCTTTAAGAGCTTTGGAGCTGCAAAGAGACCAACTTCTCCTCTCCAGCAGCTTCTCTTTTCTCTCTTCCTCCATCTCATCTCTCTCTTTCTCATCTCTCACTCGTTTTCTCTCTGTATTACTATCTTTCCCTATCCGCCCCCCCTTTTCTCATTCCCTTCTAGATTTAGTTTGACCTGAGTGGGTTACCTTGGGAAATCATCACCATCAGACATTTTAGAAATGAGGTAACGAAGGAGAAGAGGAATGAAGGAGGGATAGATCTATCTATCTATTTATCAATCTATCTATCTATCTATCTATCTTATCCATGTTTCAGTCTCCCACACACTCTTTTCTTCTCTGGCTCTCTCCATCCCTCTTGTAGCCCTCTCAGTTTGCCCTCTACCTCCCACTCTTCACCTCAGCGTTAATGCAACACGCATCACTGTGGAGGCGGCAGGGAGAGTGAGAGAGGAAAGAAAGAGCAACAATGGGTACTCACATACTGTACAGTGCAATTTATAAAGAGTCGTCATCAGCAACATCATTCGACCATATACAGCTGTGTGGAAAAACAGGCTCTATGTTTATCATTAAGAGATGTTACTGTGATGTACCGATCAGTGGTATTATAATGTACGTTTGGTGCTCCGACCTATCTGAATGGTACAACAGCTGGCTGTTACATTTGCTGTACCAAACACTCCTAGAATGATAATCTCTGGTGCGCAGACAGTGATTGTTTTTTTTGTTTGTTTCCATTTGCTGTAAACAGAAAAGGAAGAACAGAGCCTGAGCAGCAGCCACCATGCACCATGGGAAAAAAAGAGTGCCACCTACAGAAACACAAACTTCATCCAAATAAAAAAAGAAAATCCAAGGAAGGAGGTGTCACCATGCTGCCCACATAATTTGATTGACACATTGATAGACTGATCTCTTGGTCTCTAGTGAAACATAGCAGTACACTGCACAAGAGACTGCATACCCCTGCCAAGGCTGCACAATCCTGTAAATGTGTTTATGTTGCTGACAGAAGATGATATTTAGAAATTCTGCATTTGAGTCTGGAAATGCGTACAAAATTCGAGTCCAAAGGATGCTGGATTAATGAGGTGGCACCTGTTTTTCCAGCGCTTTGCTTGCCCGCGATGGAATTAACAGTATCTTAAAGTGCCATGATTCTAGTGTCCGCTCCAGTTCTTGATGGTGCATATGTAACAACTGAGAAAGCTGGAGATATTAGCGGTAATCTCAGAAACCGCCTCCCGAAGCGCTGGTTCAAGTGATCTAGCTTATACGTTAGCTTCTTCACTAGCTTGCTGGCTAAACTCCTCGGACTTATGTCTCTTCTTCTATGCGACATGTTGTCGGTCAATGCGAGATCAATGCCTAACCTTAACTATTCCAGGTCAATGCCTAACCTTAACTATTCGAGGTCAATGCCTGACCTTAACTAATTGAGGTCAATGCCTAAACTTAACTATTCAAGGTCAATGCCTAAGCTTTACTATTCGAGGTCAATACTTAACCTTAACTAATTGAGGTCAATGCCTAACCTTAATTATTCAAGGTCAATGCCTAAACTCAACTATTCAAGGTCAATGACTAACCTTATCTTTTCGAGGTCAATGCCTAACTTACGCAAAATTAAGTTTTGTAAGTCACATTTTCCGCGTCATTTTCATCACCCATCGTAAACTCACATCTATTCGTTTTTTTGCATTGACTTTGTATTTATTTCGTGCCGCATGAAAAGTTTGCTTTGCATTTGGAGTGAATAGCTCATTACACCTCTTCCTAACTGGACGCAATGCGAACAAGCAAACGAGCTAACATCAGATTGTTTCAGTTTTTCCCGAGGAAGATGTTCTAACCTGCTCTGTGCATCAGCGACAGGCAGAGTGACGTGTCACTTGTTTTAAAAAAAAAAAAACGCTCACTCTGGCTCTATTTATGCAAAGTTTCACGCACCTGCTCCACCTTATACCTACTTTCACTGGTCAAAATCGACACTGACAGTAACTGACATAAATCAATATCACTCCCTCTATGAAATAGAGAGTGACATCACTCGTAGTATCTCTGGGCAACTTTTCGCGCTCCATTTGCCAGAATTGGCTCAGTCGCTGTATGTTAGGAAGAGATGTTAGACTTATGAGCCAAAGCATAAAGTGGCCACATGGTGGTGTTATTTGATCCACATCTGAATCCCTTCATTGTTGTTTCATGACTCACCTTTCAGTTATTTCTGACCAAACGTCCACTGAACATTCACTAGATATTGTCAGAGCTAAACTAACTCTTCTGCAGTGTGGAGTGAGCAGCATGCACATGAGAGGTGGAGCGAGAGAGTGAGAACGAGCGCGGTGTGTGAGTGAAGGCAGGCAGAGGAGCAGAGGAGCAGAGTACAGCAGAGACTCCGGTCCTGGAGACCAAAGCTACGGTCTTCTCCGCGGCCAACACTGTTTAACAGACGGGCTTCACTAGATACAACCAAGAGGTTTTGATGCTTCCGTGTAGTTTGTGTTGGAGTCTGACTCTGAACAGCGTAGCCACACAGGAGAGCGCATTGGGACACCGACCTGCAATGATTTATATGTGTAAGAAGTTACAAAAAGTCCCTTTAATGCATTAACGCAATCAATATTTCGGAGGTTGTAGTGGGTTCAGTTTTAAAGCTAGAGTGAAGATACTGGCATCATATGAAACTAACACCTGATGAATCCATCGGTACCAACCAGGTCATATGGCTCTGACCTCGGGAACGAGGTTAAATAACGCTCCAAACTTACGCAAAATTTTAGCGAGGAAAAACTGTCATGGCCATCTTCAAAGGGGTCCCTTGACCTCTGACCTCCAGATCAGTGAATGTAAATGGGTTCTAGGGGTACCCACGAGTCTCCCCTTTACAGACATGCCCACTTTATGATAATCACATACAGTTTGGGGCAAGTCATAGTCAAGTCAGCACACTGACACACTGACAGCTGTTGTTGCCTGTTGGGCTGCAGTTTGACATGTTATGATTGGAGCATATTGTTTTATGCTAAATGCAGTACCTGTGAGGGTTTCTGGATCAATATCTGTCATTGTTTTATGTTGTTAATTGATTTACAATAATAAATATATACATACATAAGCAAGCATATTTGCCCACTCCCATGTTGATGAGAGTATTAAATACTTGACAAATTGCAATTAGTCATGGACAATCATGCAATTAAACGCAATCACATTTTTTATCTTTTTTTTAATTGAATTTATTTTAATCGATTGACAGCCTTAATTATCATAAATGATGATGAGTTTAATAATTTTTAACTTTTGTTTATCAGTGGAACAAAATGTCCTTAAATCAAATATTCTCGCAAGAAACATTAGGCTCACTTAATGCTAAGGCAGTGGATAGAGTTATAACAACAAAGAACATACATGTGGGTCATTATAAAAAAAAAAGGCTGTACAGTCATTGTGCATTCAAATTAGTTAAATGAAATCAATATAAACACATGGAAATAGTATGAGATTTGTGAAACTCCAGGGTTTCAATTGGAAGCTGTACCTGGGTCTTGTTAAAATTGGGCCAGTCGTTTCCATGATGTTCTGTGTGATTGACAGAGACGGAGACTGACTCACACTCCCCTTTATTATGCTTGTTCGCTATGTGAGCTCAAGTGGTGTTGACTCTGTGAGTGTGTTGGAGAGAAAGACAGGCAGGAGATAGAGAGAGGCAAGCAGACAGGGAGAAAGATCTCTGTCAACACTGGAGAAAATACACTGTCTGAAAGAAAAACTGTGAGTTGGTCTGAAAATCTGTGGCTGGCTTTTTTTTTTTCAGACTGCAAAGCCTGGTGTGTCCACACTGGACAGCTGAGCATGTTGTGCTAGATAAGACCAACATCTGTGAGAACTTGCTGACAGTAATTAGGTTTAAGCTTGTGTTTATATTTCTTCCTGTTCCCTGAGGTCTTATTTGCCAATGAGGGTAAATGTTTGACCTTCATCTAGTTTGCACCAAAGCAAATTTTCACCTTGCGTTACTTGTTCGAGTTTGACCGCAGGCTCATTTGTGTTTATTTGCATCACTCGCACGAGTTGTGCCTGAGAGAAGGAGGGCCTTACCTCCATGTAGATACCAACAACGTTTCATCAACCGTGGCCAAAATAACCACTATTGCTGCTTTATAGCTACAAGTCCCAGATATACGTTGGAAAACCAAACGCTGTCGTGTCTGGGTTCATGACATCATGGCGCACACAGCACTGTGAAACATGGTGTGCGCTGTATTCATAATATCTAGCAAGTCACACGCCGGCTAAATTAATCTAGTTTACTAGCAGTATGAACCCAAAATAAACAGATTGTGCTGTGATTTAATTGTAATAAACGGGTCAAAAGGATGCCAAAATAACTACCTAATGACGTGTGGATGGCTAGGGCAAAACGCCATTTCCATTGACAACATGCCTGCGCACATTTTTATGATGTCGGCTGTAAAAGGGTCTACTTCTCACTTGATTTATTACCTCCCTAAACATTGTATATATGAGTTTATGGTCTCAATCACTAGTTTCAAGTCTTGCAGCATGATGTTCATTTAGTAAATCATGGTCCCATTTAGAGTCACATAGACCATAAAGCAGGGGATGCTTTAGGGCGGGGCTACCTTGTGATTGACAGGTCGCTACCATGGCGTTGTCCGGTCTGGGAGTTGTCCGTGTTTTCATCTTAGAACTTTAACCCTTTCACAGTGTGTTTTCAGTTTCGTGAAAGTTAATTGTAACATTTTGGTTGCATAAAAATGTCTTATTCAACGTTCGGATGTACTTAGCTCCACCCTCTCGTGTCACTTCTGGTTGCAAAAAAACAAGATGGTGACGGACAAAAACCAAGATGGCGACTGCCAAAATGCCGAATTGAGGCTTCAGAACGGTAGTCCACAAACCAATGGGTGATGTCATCAAAACATCAAAACGCTAGCATTGTCATTGTGAGCATGTTAGCATACTGACATTAGCTTTTAGCTCAAAGCACTGCAAAGTACAGCCTAACTAGAATGTTATGCCAGCCTGCTAGCATGGCTGTAGACTCTAAATCTATTTTTCCATTTTCTGTAAGAATTGTAATTTGAACACCTCTCTGCCTTCAGTGTAAATATGCAGATATGCTAAATAAGAAAGATCTAGAAAAGGAATATACACATTTCATTAGTGAATGCGAGGAAGGAAAGGTTTTCAATAGTTTATGTAATAGGGTTTCAGTTGTGTTTTGAATATAAAACATTTCAGTATGTAAGTGACTGTTTCAATAGTGTATGTTAAAGGGATAGTTTGGGTGTTTTGATGTGGGGTTGTATGAGGTACTTATCCATAGTAGGAGTATTACCTACCAAAAAAAATTAATATTGGTTTATTGTCTAAAATACGTTTTTCTGCTGCCCCTGTCCACAGCACTGTGTGTCTCCCGCGCTGGTAATCCTGTCTTTTTCTCGATGCTGGGGGCACGCCGAACGTCATCTACTGTAAGTAATATTATTATAATATGGATAAGTACCTCATACAACCCCACTTCAAAACACCCAAACTATCCCTTTAAATGATGTGTATGTGTGTGATACAGTATTTGACCATTATCTCTATCTCCATCAGAAAAAGAAACCTCATGCAGTATGAACAGACAGCTCCTCTAATCATTTATTGCTCCTCATTTATGTTTGAAGGACAGTCATATCCTGCAGCCAGCTCCTGGTAAACAAATGAATCACCCAAACCAAATGCTCAATGTCCATTTCAGCTAAAACAGAAAAGAGTCTTTGTTCAGAAAGCAGATAAAAGACAAAGTACTGGCTAGGAATGTCTTCAGAGGTACCAGGGTAGGCTTCTGGCACAGCATATGGTGGCCTGCAACTGACACAAATACCACAAATTACATTTTCACAGTACGTGCAGTGAGCTTGCCAAGTAGAGTGGCGATCTAAAAGCAATCTCTAGTGAAATATAGAACAATAACTATACAGTATAGGGGAAAGATAATAAAGCTTTTGAGGACTTTTTTTTTTTAATCTTTTTACCTGCTTGTTTGCAATGACATCAACAAACCTGCTAAACTGGCTGATAAAATATGGTCATGTTGTTCTATGTAGTGTATCTTTAAAACTGCATTATCAATATTTTAGTATTAAAAGCTGGATCAAATAACTGTAATGTGAACTGGGTTCCTCACAATGATGAAACCACAGATAGTTAACACTCAACTCTGCAGTTCAGTATTTTAGTGTGTTTTAGCTCTCATCAACCTTCACAAACCTAGACACTAGGTGGTAAACACAGTGGACTTACCAGCTAAAGAGACCAAAACAGAGCTAAAAGAAGAGTAAATACTGGAATTATATTTATCAAGTGGACACAGATACAACTCCAAATGAATGCTAATGTTGCTCCATGTCTGCTGGATGAGGAAATAGGCAACTGTATGCTAACACATTCACCATAAGACCTTTGCTGTGTTCACAGTTTGTTCTGCTGCCCCCAAGTGGCCAAGAAAAACAAGCAATGCAGCTTTAAAGCTGCACTGATAAATATGTCATTAAAGCTGTCAAAGTTAACGTGATAATTAACCATTTTAACGTCACTAATTCATTCCTTTAACGCATTAACACAACTGGGGCTGTACGGTGGTGCAGTGGTTAGCACTGTTAGCCCTTCTGTGTTGAGTTTGCATGTTCTCCCGTGTTAGCGTGGGTTTTCTCCTAGTTCTCAGGTTTCCTCCCACAGTCCAAAGACATGCAGGTTAGGTTCATTGTTGACTCTAAATGTCCCATAGGTGTGAATGGTTGTCTGTCTCTATGTGTCAGTCCTGTGATAGTCTGGAGACCTGTCCAGGGTGAACCCCGCCTTCACCCAATGTCAGCTGGGATCGGGACTCCAGCACCCCCGTGACCCTGCATAGGATAAGCAGTTACAGATAATGGATGAATGAATTAATGTAACTTGCTCAGTTTTAAAGCAAGGGTGAAGATACTGGTATCATATGAAACTAGAACCATGTCATACTAGCTTGTTGTGAAGGAGGCTAAATAAGGCTCCAAACATAGGCTAAACTTTGGCGAGGAAAAACTGACATGTCCATTTTCAAAGGGGTCCCTTGACCTCTGACCTCCAGATGTGTGAATGTAAATGGGTTCTATGGGTACCCACGAGTCTCCCCTTTACAGACATGCCCACTTTATGATAATCACATGCAGTTTGGGGCAAGTCATAGTCAAGTCAGCACACTGACACACTGACAGCTGTTGTTGCCTGTTGGGCTGCAGTTTACCATGTTATGATTCTGGACAATATTTATCAGTGTTTTGTGTTGTTAATTGATTTCCAATAATAAATATATACATACATTTGCATAAAGCAGCATATTTGTCCACTCCCATGTTGATAAGAGGATTAAATACTTGACAAATCTCCCTTTAAGGTACATTTAGAACAGATAAAAAAATTGTAATTAATTTGTGACTAATCACGATTAATCATGGACAATCATTCCATTAATCGCAATTAAATTACTATTTTAGTTGATTGACAGCCCCAGGGCGTCAGCGAATGTTAGTCGCCAGATCTCGTGAGACTATGTTGTTGAGACAAAGACAGGTCGACAAAGTTCATTTTCTCCTGATTTGTCTGAAAAATTCCATTTTAGTGTCTAGTAATTTGTGAGAAATGGGTCCAATATTTTCTTTGCTGACTATTTGGCGAAAGAATCAGTTGTTTTGTGTTGTTAATTAATTTCAAATAATAAATATATATATACATTTGCATAAAGCAAGCATATCTGCCCACTCCCATGTTGATAAGAGTATTAAATACTTGACAAATCTCCTTTTCAGGTGCATTTTGAACAGATAAAAAATGTGATAAATATACGATTAATTGCGTATTTTCAGCTAGTTTCATTGTTCCCCTAGTGGCCAAGAAAAGCAATTAACACACCTTCAATCATTTAAGTCAGGCTTTGGTCGGATCCAATCTATTGTGGCTGCATCATTAGAACCTACGCTGATATAATGGGGCAGTCTAGATGAGCATGTCTGTGAACAGTCGTGACCACAATGATATTTTAATGATCTGAGTTCCCTCCTGACAGCATGGTTAGTGATGAAACAGTGCCTACAAAAGCACTGACCATGTGTCATGGTGTGCAATGGGCTTTGTTCTATAATAGTCCGCCACCATGGCGACCACTACTGTAACTATGGCGTGTAATGCTCTGTAACATAGCTCCCTCCAGTGGTTGCTCACTGCTCGTCACGTTCAGAGTCTGCAGAGTCGAAGCATGTATGACCACCTATGTTTGCACAGGAAGCAGCTGCACAGTCACCACACTTGGCTGCTTTGTGAATGCATAGCTGTGTGTGTGTGTGTGTGTGTGTGTGTGTGTGTGTGTGTCTTTGACCACATGTCCACATGCCTCAGCATCTGTAGGTTTTACAGTAAATGCAAATGTGAATGAACCAAAGGGAGATAGTGACCTTTACACCACGCTTTCATAAACTCTGTTAGAATTTAACTGACATGAGTTTCTCATTAACAGCAATATTTTG
Source organism: Sebastiscus tertius (assembly GCA_916701665.1). Lineage (NCBI taxonomy): Eukaryota > Metazoa > Chordata > Actinopteri > Perciformes > Sebastidae > Sebastiscus > Sebastiscus tertius. Next base: position 21,472 of record CAKAOH010019824.1, read on the forward strand.
TGTCAATATATTTAGATTTTGTGTTCAGTTTTGAGTATTTTAGGGTAGAAAAGCCGCTGAAAGTGCATGGACACTAAAACTTTACACTGAAAGCTGCACACCGACATATCAATCCAATCCCAAGAGTGATGTATGTGGATCTAGACAGAAAAACAGTGAGGAGGTTTGATAAAAAAAAGAGGAGGTGGGAAGAGCAGACAACTAAAAG
>CAKAOH010019825.1:0-41798 GCA_916701665.1 Sebastiscus tertius
ACACACACACACACACACACACACACACACACACACACACACTCACACTCACACTCACACTCACATACACTAGACAGATGACAAGACAACTGGGCTGCATTCATGTAGATGCCTTTGTCATTCCCAGACAGACAATGATGAGGCACATTAAAATCTAAACACTATAAGCACAGATGATTGTAAACACATGCTTGCTTACACACACACACACATTTCACTAGCTCTGCCACCACGCGCCTTGCTACTGAGCTGCTAGCATCCCTGTAATCATTCTCTAAATGCCATATTGTTTTTTCTCTTTTTTTAGTGGAGCTATTATACTGAAAAGTCCAATAAAATGTTCAAACAAATATCTCCTTAGAGGTAACATATTTTCTATAAATGACAATGATTGAATGATGAGTGGGCTGTGGAGCAGTGAGAATAAAAATACTGATCCAAGACACACAAAACAGAGAAGAGCCAAGCCTGGGGCAAGTTTATGTCAAACTGAACTGTGGAAAGTGATTTTGTAGACTAGGGTTTTGGGCCAGAGGTGATGGCTACTCTTCCTGCAGTCAACAACCACTGTTGTTGCTGACAGGGATGTCACAATACCAGAACTGTAGTAGTCAATACCAATACCAGTGAAATTCCACGGTTCTATACCAATACCAATTCAATACCACTGTAAAAATCATAAGTAAAACAATAAATCCCATGTACTTCAACATCCACTCCTTTATTCCTGTTTGCATACTGGTCATAATTCTCTCTCTAGTATCTATTTTATATTGCTGTGAATACATCTCCTTCAAACAACTGTATTTATTCAAGTTCCTCACCAAAACATATATTTTTCAAGATTCAATTTGTACACCTCATGATAAAGTTATAATTTATCTTTGTCCAATACTCATTTTTACTGAATAGAGCCTAAAGCATCATAATCTAAATCAATGGCACCTCCCGTGATGAAATCAACAGGTCAAGAGGTAGTTAAAGTTAGCTGATAGCAGCCGGTAAGCAGCACAGTCCTGCACAGAGCTAACAGCTAACGTTAACTAGCTCTCAACCGTCCGATTTCAACACAGATTTGTTATTCGCAATTAAGCATTACCAGTGAAAAATTGGGTGCGTCGATAGTGAGTTTAGTGCATCCCAAACACTTTTTCTATTGTCCCCAGGATGCCGGGATGGCATTGGTTTCGAGCCGGTAGCTGCAGTACTGTAGAAAAACGAGTATGGTCGCGTTTTAAGACTTTCAACATCGACTTGGTACTGAAGTTCTCGTGACATCCCTAGTAGCTGAAACTTTAACTTTCAAATGAACTCATTTTTCAAGTCTGGTTCTCCAAAACCTGGTCTGCTGTTCTCACTAAACACTGTCAGGACCTTTGATAACACTTGAATTGCATAATATACCCCTTGATTGTACAAGTCAATTGACACATAAGGTTTAACTGAATTCAGAATTCAGTTCTCCAGATATTTGCACCTAAATCTAATCAAATCTAAACAAAATTAACATCTAACTTATATTGTACCTTTCAGAAAAATGTTCAATTAAATCCTCCATATAAAGTCATAATATGTAAGTTGTACTCGCAAGCCGACTTTTCCTCAAAGAAAGCTATGAGCTACATAGACACCACCTGTCAGATGGACAATGGTCAATGTGAACTGTGTCTACAATGATCCAAAAAGTCAGCAATACAATCTGACTGATGCCAGTCAATCCCAGGGGATTTACTATTTATGCTGAGGCCTTCGATCTAATCCTTAACCGGTTTGGTTTACAGGCCTTGTGTCTGCACTCTAAAATGTTTTTACACTCTGAGTCCAGAGAACAAATGCCAACTCTGAGTGAATGGAAGGTTAAGTATTGATAATACTGTTGAGATCACTGTTGTAGCCCATGTATAATTGAAACAATGAGCCTATAAAATGACGTCAGTATGAACTCTGAGAAGAATAGATATTATTTTTCCAGTGTTCCAGTTTTTCTTATTCCCATGGTCTGGACAGCAAACGGCTATCATCCCCTCACCATTTATGCACACTAGCCAAACCCAGCATGTAGCCTGCTGTGGACCTGGGGTCTGCTAATGAGCTAATGGCTAGTGCTCTACAGTCATTTGACTGACACGGCCAATCCACAAGCTCTGTTTGCCTTTCACCTACTTGCGGCTCCGCTGTACTGCCAAAGTTCCCACTAATTCTCCCCATGGGCGTTTTTTAAGGCATCCACAGAAAACCGTTGAAACGCAACCTAAAACCTCAAATGGGCATGTCAGTGTGGGCTAAGTTTAAACTGGCACAGTGGAGTGTACTTTCCTGCACCTCGGGACCACTGGAGCTGACCTCGACATGCAGAGCGATGATTTAAGGGATGTATTTGCTGATGCGCCAGATGTGGCCAGATGTGTCTTCTAGATCACTGAGAGTGAGGAAATGTAGCATTGTCAGGTTGTTGTGGCGGGCTGTGTGGTGAAACTGGTCCTCACTTCCACCCCCCCCATTTCTAGCCACCACAACTGCATCTTTCCAGGGGTCAAGACAGGAAAAGACATTAGTTTGAATGGAAAAAAAGAATAAATGTTCTTCCAAGACCTTGTAAAATACCCATGTCTGGATACAAATTGTTTGACTCAACTAAGGCTTGGATAAAGAGATTTTGGAAAGAGAAAGAAAACCAGAATTAGCTGACAAAGGAAGAGATCAGTAGTTCTACATAGGAGGTAAAAATAAAAACAGCTGACTAGCACTAAGCCTTTTAATCTTTCTGGTTTGGAAATATAAATAGCATTTCTGGCAGTCGTTTAAATTCATCAGTCTAAAACAAAATCATACAGTCTGCCAAAATGCATGACACAGACGCTCTCCATGAGAACATTAGTCCAGTTATTTGAAACCTTGCACTCACAAATCACCGTACAAAGCACAGCAGCGAACAAAGCAAAACTGACCTTTCAAATGATTAAGCTGAAACATTATCATCATGTTCCCTATTTTTTTTTCCTCCCAGAGATCACAACAACTGGTTTGCCAGTTCAGAGCTGGCAGGGGCAAAGCCCATCTATGATTTCAGTTCAGAGCTGCTGGGCTGAGGGGCCAAGCTGGCCGGTGCCCATCTGGAGCGGGCCAAGTGTCTGCTCCACTCACGCTCAATGCACAGTGGTGATTACTGCGATGGTGCGGCGGCGGTCATGGTGGTGTGGTTATAAATATAAGCCCTGGTCTGATCCCTCTTGTTCATAAACAGAGGTTTGGAGCTGCTGTGGGAACTGAGCACAAAGGCTTGTGGGCCTCCGAGGGCAACTGAGCTCCGCAGCCACTATACTACCTCAGGTTTGTCTGGCCAGCTGCTGGTGTCTCACCAGATGAGGACAGTTGGGCAGCCAATAAGAGGACTGAACGACAGAACAGAGGGATGAAGCAACGGCTGGCACTGGGAAGAGATGGTGGCAGAGATATGAGGGTTGGAGCATGGGAGCGGAGAGAGGCCACAGGGCACTGCTTCAAATTGACTGGTGCACTGTTTAAAAGAAATTAGGCTCGAGGATTACTTAGAACAGATTTAGTTTGGAGAGTGGAATGAAGTGGATGTGTCCTTTCCAAAGGAAAAGACAATATTCAGAATGTCTGAGTTTGATAACTTGATAGATGATAGCAACGCTGACCGAACCAACCAAGCAGAGTTTGACTGCGATAACAGTCTTGAATCCCAAACACACGCCATCTCCTAGACTTGATCTAATTAGCGCAGTTGGAGCTCAACCCAAGTGGTGGCATTCTCCAGCGGACTAACTCCGCCATGGTGCCCACTAATCCATGCATGGATCAGCGCACCACCAGCAACCCCTCGCCCCTCTTAACTCCTGCCTGCCAGTGGTCATATGGCTCACAATGCCTGCTCCGTGCCCAATCCTATATTAGCATTAGCATCAAGGGTTAAGCCGATAATGCTGCCAGCTGTGCGCAGCTGCCCCCTCCACACCAATCCCTTCTGAACAATGGAGTGGCATGTGGGCAGGACAGTTGGGATGGGGTGGGGTGGCATCCCCGGGGGGTATGCGTGGCTGTAGTGCCCTCTTGTGCCAAGTGCTTTAACTTGTTATTCAGTAGAGTGGCAACAAAAAATAATTGAAACGTTAAAATAATAGATTAATCCAATCCAATAAAAAATAAAAACAAAAATAATTTGTAAATCATAAATATCCATCTGGTCAAAAAGCTAACAAAACAGCTAACAGCCTCAAAGGTACCTTAGTTATATCTACTATCAAATCAATATATTCGCTCAAAGCTTAAATTCTCTCAACGGTGGCATGCCAAGTATGTCATGTTAAAGTTGTTAAATTAAATTTGCTACTATTTGTTACACTTTTTAACCTGTAAGTAAGTGCCTAACTAAAGATTTTATTATGCTTCGCTTTTAATGGATGGGCCCAGCGGTAAGCGAAACCCTTAATTCTGGCAGTGCCGGTGCATTGCTTTACTAAAGCATGTCAAGACGGTACACTGGTGTAGAGCACAGAAGAGAAGGGCATGGCTGAGCTGGCGACACTGCTTTCTCAGTTAAGCTGATAATTGCCCTTATTGATGTATAAAAGATATCCCACAGAGCCTTGTGAAACACCATTAGCAGGCAGAAGCTGAATTGTTCATGAGCTGCCTCCAAATGAGGAAGGGCAAAAAAAAAAAAAAAAAAAACTCTGAAGATTAATAAGACTTCCCCTGGAGTGTGATAATAGCATGATGTATGTGTGTGTGGGCCTATGTGTGAATGTGTATTTTCAGCCCAGCCTCTGAAGAGTTTCCATTACTAACAGACATTATTCGGGGGAAACTAATCTATTTTAAATCTCAAATTGAGGGGAAAAGATGTAATGTCATTTAGCATACAGGGAAGGGTGATGGTCATTATCATAAGGGCCCTCCTCGTTTCGACTGAGGCTGCTGAAGCCTAAATGACGACACTTAAAATGCCCCCGGAGCTCCACAAAAATGAGACAATCGCAGCAAATGTACACTAGTGAGGCACTGTGTGAGGCCAAATCTTCCGTGTAGACGAGTCTTTGGTGAAACCCATTAAAGAAAGTGGCCCAAATAAGGTGGACTTCTGCCTCTGTAGGCTTCTGATGCCCATTAGAGGTCTAAACTCAGCTAACAAAGACTAGCGGCCACAAAAGACAATAATAAAGTACAATGGTTAGCAAAGCAGGGACAATCATAAACCTGGATAAGACAGGAAGTGCAGTTTGCAGAAACTACTTAGTGAAACTTGAACTGTGAACAAAATCTTAACCGTGTACTGGAATATTAGCATTAAAAACCTCCCATGAAAAGAAAAGGGTTGACACACCATTTAAGTGACTCCACAGCAACATGTGAACTAAGCTTAATTATGAAGTTGCATGTCAAGAAGAGTTCTACCAGTTGCAACACACTGTACATTACATGAAATCTGGATATGCTTCAACTTTCTCCTCTTTGCATGTTTTTGAGCAGGAGCTCGAAAAAAGAAGTTGAAAGAACCCATTACAAATATTCATGGACTTGACTGAAGAAGGAAATTTGTGAAATATTAAACAGAGCATTGCGCACTGTATCTAACGATTCCCGAAGTCTCTGTATATGTATTCAAATCCAAACCTCCTAATTATTCAGAAAGGGAAGCCACGGCAATTCTGACAGGGCTTATCAATGAGAAATGACATCTTGTTAAGTTAGGAATTCTCTTTGTGTTAGCAAGGTTTCTCTAGTTAATCTGGCACCTTTCTTGATCTGCGCCGAGGTAATTGGAATGCACAGCGAAAATGCCTGCCGTATTGAGCCAGCAGAGAACAATGAAAGAAATGGATATCACAACAGGCGTTAGCTCCTTAATCAATTCTCCAACTTACTGTTCAAAAGTAGGTTCGTACTTTTTTTAATGAGGACACGGGGGCTGAATCTTTCTGGCACCACTAACATGGCAGATTACAGCTCAAATTAAGTAAACTTTCATTTACACATCAAGTAGTTCTCTCTTTGTTGTGGAAACCGTGTTTGTTGTTGGTTTTCCCAGACAAAAAACAACAAATGTCGACTAGAACACCTATATCCATCAAACAGTTGAAAAATGTAGCAGAGGGAGAAACGGAAACACATCTTAAAGTTTGTTTGACTGTGTGGGTAAATGTGCTTTCTTTTCCTGTGTGAGTGTGTGTGTGAATCTATGTGCTGAAATACATGTGTGCATGCTCATTTATCTTAACTGTGAGTAAATGTGTGTTTATCCAGTCATCACCGCCCCAGTGCCCTGGCATTAAGCAGAAGGAGGGGTGAGAGGTCAGGTCAGGGGCAGCCACGACCTTTCCGTCTCCGCAGCACGGTGTCATCCTTTGGGCAGGGCAAACAAACAGGCCTGGCCCCCCGGGCAAGGTGGGCTCAGCGGGGTGGCATTGTCAGGTCAGGGTATAGCCATTGGACAGGACAGGATGGGATGGCAGGCCCCTGATAGATGCTGCTCATTATTTTCACCCAAGAAAACTGGGACAATTACAAACAGAGACATGCCATGGCAACTGGGGTGCGGGGTCACGGGCAGAGGGCTTTTCATCCGAGCTAACCCAGCCATATATGTCAACTCAAGATCACACACGCATGGACACAAATATACAAGTACACACGCAAAGTTTCTAACATTTGATTGACCAACAAACTTTATGGGCATAATACCACAATGGTCACAGTGTATCTGTGTTATAATCACAAGAAACATTTTAGAAGTTTAGACTGTGACACACACCAGATGCATTATAATAATTTAGATCTTTAAAAATAAGACTTTTGGTGTTTGGTAGGTATTGCATATGCCTTGTTCATACGCAGAAGTAAAGACAGGTAGGATGACAAGAACATGAAACAAATACTCTAACAGTATTTGCTTTTTTATTAGGACTGTCAAAGTTAACACGATAACGCGTTAAAGAAAAAAAATGTTTATGCTACTAATGTCTTTAACGCAATAAAGCAATTTGATATTTTGGAGGTTGTAGCGGGCTGAAGCTAGAGTGAAGATACTGGTATCATATAAACTAGAAAAACCTAATCAATCCATTGCTACCAACCATGTCATACTAGCTTGTCGCAAAGGAGGCTAAATAACGCTACAAATGTATGCAACATTTTTGCAGAGGAAAAACTGGAATAGCCATTTTCAAAGGGGTCCCTTGACCTCGGACCTCAAGATATGTGAATGAAAATGGGTTCAATGGGTACCCACGAGTCTCCCCTTTACAGACATGCCCACTTTATGATAATCGCATGCAGTTTTGGGGCAAGTCATAGTCAAGTCAGCACACTGACAGCTGTTGTTGCCTGTTGGGCTTGAGTTTGCCATGTTATAATAAAAGCATATTTATTTAATGCTAAATGCAATACCTGTGAGGGTTTCTGGACAATATTTGTCACTGTTATGTGTTGTTAATTTATTTACAATAACAAATACATACGTTTGTTAAAAGCAAGCATATTTTCCCACTCCCATGTTGATAAGAATATTAAATACTTGACAAATCTCCCTTTAAGGTACCTTTTGAAGAGACAAAAAATATGCGATTAATTTGCAATTAATCACAATTGACTGTGGAAAATCATGCAATTAAATATTTTAATTGACTGACAGTCCTACTTTTTATCTGACCCGCCAGGACATTCTGAAAATATTAACATTTTTAAGCAAAACATTAAGACCTAATGAGGACCCATTCATTTAATTTATTTTAATTACGTGCAGAGCAACACTAAAGCGCTCCCAAATGCTCAAGTGAACTTGTTCTGAACTTATCACTAAACCTCCGTACCCTCATAACCTGCAAATCCCCCCAAATCCCAAATGTAACTAAGTCAAGGAACTGAATATTCCCATCCCTTTTTGGTGATTTTTCTTTTATATGACCTGCATATTTTCCAGGTTGTTTTGTATAATTTAAAGAGACTGTAAGGGAATGAGGGGTGTGTGTCATGATGTCTCTCTGAACTACCTATATTTACTACTGAAAGTGAATTCTTTATGAGAGCACAGATATCAAAGACAGCGGGATCAAAGAGGATTTAATAAGCTACCCACTGTTCTGCGAAACCTGAACTTTCATGTCGTGCATTTTCCTTGGTTTCTTCATTTTGGGCTTTGGGCCAAGAAACTGACACTAAAGGCAAGCATGTGTAGTCACATTGTCATTCTCTATTCCTTTAATTTGTTAGTCTGTAAACCTTGTAGGGGAGAATGTCCCAGTGGCTGGCAAGTGCTGATTTCTTTTAAACCGTGTCAGTTTTGTACACCACATCAACTATCTGCTCCTGTCATAGCGTTCTTTCGGTACATGTTTCCTTTGCTTTTAGCCAAGGGTATTAATGGTGTCTTCATGTCATTTGTCAGTAGCCTTTGCAGGCCGGTACATCTTATTACAAAAAAGTAAACATATGCTGGAACACTAATTATTTGACAAGATACATTAAATGCTGCTCATTATTTTCCACCAATAAATGATTAATGTTTGTGTAACCACAAAAGGATTGCCACCGATGTGGCAGAGGTTGTACTGGTAAAATAGTGCAAATAGTAAAACTACACTGAATACATTACTCAACTTGTTTAAGCTGTAGTAAAAAAAAAAAAGAGAAACACAGCTAATAATTATAATATGTTACTCAAAAGGTTGCAGGATTGCAAAATTGTTATTAAAGAATACAGGAAGTATGCTTTCTTGCCAAGAGTTAGATGAGAGGGTTGATACCACTCTCTGTCTGTCCATTACAGTATGTATGAAGCTACAGCAAGGAGACAGTTAGCTTAGCTTAGCATAATGACTGAAAATTGTGGGTAGCCTGCGAGCCTGGCTCTGTACAAAGGTAAAAATAAATCATCCTACCAGCATCTCGAAAGCTCACTTATTAACACTTAATATTGTTTGTTTAATACTGTACAAAACGCTGAATTGTGAAAATGACAAGTTGTGATTTACTGGAGGTTATGTGACTATTTATTGCCTGGGGAAACAATAACTTCCTGGATTCTTGTCATCACCACGAGGTTACCAGGCAACCAGTGGAGACTCGAGTAAATAACTGTGCCTGGCCAGGAAATAGTCCAATACTACATATCCTACAATTATTCAGTCAATCAAAACATTGTGCTGGTACTGGGTGAGGCCATTGCACATTAACAGTATTCCGTTTTCATTATAGCATTTGAACTGCACAGCTTCCTTCACAGGTTTTTCCAAAAGACAGTAACAGGTTTAGTGTTCACTTCAACAACCAGAGGACATTTCATTTTCAATGCACATTTTAAAGTTGTCAATATTCTGTAAGTGAAGTGCCTAATTTTGCTGCAAGTTAAACTTTGATGCTAGAGTTGCATCCTGGCATAACAGTTCATCTAATGTTCACTGAGAATATAGTTTTAAAACAGGTGGAGAGAGAAGAAGAAAAGACGTCGAAAGGCACATTTCTTTTTAAAACACCAATAGGAGTTTACATGAATTTATTATAGAAAGAAGAAAGTTTGCGATTCAGAACTTAACCTGCAATTACATCCAATTATTGTTTGCATTATGCAAGAGACTTTATTTTCTTACTGTAATTTGCGATGGAGCACACTGTTATGGGCATCACAGAATTGCAGCTCAGTAGAACTGGTTTATTTATGGTTATTTTATGTGGGTTTAAAGGCTGTCAGCACCATACTAAACAGTTCCCTTTTTTAAGCTTACAATAACAAAAGCATACCACGCCTTTGTCAACACCGTATTAGGGAAGTCTGATTGAAACCACAGTACATGAAATGGATGAAGGAAGAGGATCACAGAGAAATAGAAAGTACTGCTATAAGGTGCCAAGTTACATCAACTTCGTCCTTTACCCCTTAAAAACAGACCTCCAGCGGGTGATTGCGGGAAATTGTTGTTTTCATTATCCTGTTTAAATCGCTCTAAAATAAAAATTAGAATAGCTAAAGCATTTTTTTTTTTGCAGCAGAAAGCTATGGCTTCTGTCTTGTTGTGTCATCACTTTGCGACGCTCATGATGGTGTCATTACATTACGTTACCAAAACGTTACTTTGCAATCAATCTGGTTATAAAAATGAGCATAGTTCAAAAACTAAAAAATATGCATAGTTCAAATAACTTATAGAGTGTTAAGAAATATTTAGTTCATATTTCTACATTTAGAAATCTTTTGTATCAATATGTTTGGTGTCTTTATTTCGTAACATTTTATTAAAAAACATGTCAGATTTTTGTATTTTTTAAATTTATGACAAAATTTCAATACTTTTATCAATTATTATGGTTTATTGACTTGTATAATCTGTAAGCTTGGGTTGTAAAGATTTCAGGGTTATAAAGCATTTGAAGATATTCCAAGAAATGACATCACAATAAGCAAAATTACCAATGGAGGCACTGGCAGACCATTTCTATTGCAGAGTTCAAAGGTTAATAAATTAGCAGCGCATTACATAATACATGTTTTGAAAGGTGCTGAAGAAATAAAAGTGTTGTTTTTGTTCCCATTATGTTAATAACAAGTACAAATACATTATATGTAGCAGCATGTTATCATTCTATGTAATTTAAGCCAGAGCAGATCCTCCTATAGGCCGGTATAGTTTTTCTGTGCAAAGCTGACTTGAAAATCATCTGACGGCCAAAACCTCTTCTTATACCAAATACAGCATATGGAGAAAATACAGTTCCACCCTAGCTGATACACCCCACTCTAATCCTCTGTGTCCCATGAGGTGATGGTCCCTTGTGGAGGAACCTCACAAGACCCTCTGATGTCACTGACTGCTAGGTCTGCGGTGTTATGTATTCGATGCCCTCCTCCCCAGAGGATTACAGCAGCTCACTGTACTGGTGTGTATGTCAACTCACGTCTCGGGGTATTGACACATTGCTACTGCACTGCAGTGCATAGTGCCTCCTGTATCCATCAATACTTTGAGAATAATATTGTATGGGTAAAGCATCATGCAATACAGCAGTTCAATACCGTGGAGGAAATACACAGAGGTGAGTTGTGTACAGTATGTTATGAATTTAGCATACAAAAGTGCAGCTGAAGTTGTGCTAAGAAGCCTGCCTGCTGCGAATACACAATCTGCTTCGACAACCCAAAAATGCAAATGTTTTCAACAAAGGACTCATACAGAGACACACTCGCTCGCACACACAAACATGCAGTGTGTCAGCTCCATGCAGCCGGTATGCTTTCCTTTTTCTAAACACCATCCAGTATCTACCTGGGTTTGAAATATATTAGCCAATTACACGGTAGCTGTCCAATATATGCAGAATACATTGGAATACGATACTGTAGCCGGCCTAGACAGCAAGCTGGCTGGTTGCATGGCTGATTAACATTTAATGTTAATGGTAGGCTTATGTTCGGGGCAACTGCACCGGGGTTAAGTAATGATAATAGCAGACTTGGCCACACCGCATCTGTAATAATGTTGTCTGCAAAGCGTGATGTGATGATTGTGAAATTGCTACTCTCTGCGCCGTTTACTGAACAGTCAAACAAGCAGTTTTACTGTCAAGCAACCCGGTCACAAATGCATACACAATGACACACATCAGAGACGCACATTGACAGTGCTTACACACGTAGTCACAAGGAAATTAAATTCAATGTTCCTTCGTATGAATGAATGCTGTTACACACAAACAAAGATGGAGAGGAAAGGGGGGATTCGGCATTTCCTAGCAATGAAAAATGAGTGAAATTTACATGATCCTTTTATAATTTTAGGACAATGCTGAATTCAGTTTGAATCATTGAAGTGGTGTTTCCATTCAAGGATGATCAGACATGGTCTTCATTTATTAAGCTGTGTTTACTGAGACGATGAAACAACATCATCAATCATTCTTAAAGACTAGTGCTCCGATGGGGAGAATTAGAATGCATTACAGATGTCACGCATCATCAAGCTAAACATCTCATTTCCACCTCGCTGTGCGCTGTGTGTCTGCTCCGTGTCTGGGACTTGGATCTTGCTCTGTCTGTGGAGCATTCGTGTGTGTGTTTACGGTTAAGTGCTCTCGTGGCCATTCTCCCTGGGGCAAGGTATCCATCACCGTCCAAGCAGTTTTTGACTGGGCACAGCTTAGGCCCTCAAGCCTGTTCTGGTCCCCTGAATATCTCCCTGGGGTCCCTCTATGTCAAGGGATACCACCTGCACCAAGCACACACACACACACACACACACACACACACACACACACACGCTAATACAAATCGCTGTGACCCTAACACTCCTCTAATGCCCTCATTAGGTGATTAGTCCCAGAGGCGGGACTAAACTAACATTGCCCACTTCCAAATGCCCAGCTTTGACCCTGGGGGGTAATGGTGGAGTCAGGTGGGGGTACAATACATGCAGACAGACAATAGGGTGACATTTGTATATTTTGTTTGCCCTCTCAAAGTAGTTTGCATTTTTTTCAACTGGGATGCATGAATTGAGGCCAGCTGTCTATTACTGCCTTGCTTTTTTCTCTACTATAGCACACAGCCAATACACATTGAAAAATTGTCATTCTAGTATGAATTGTTAGGCTGTGTTCAAATAACTCAATTTGCAGATTTTTCTGACAATTAGCGTTACAGAAAAACAATAGCAAGGCATACTAGTTTGACAAACAGCTTGGTGGCTTAATTGTTGACAGTTACATATTGTGAAATCATTTATTTTTTTATCTGTTATGAATTCTATCTTTTATTTGACATTAGTGTTTGTTCCACCTGGCAGTTAGGTGAAGAATAAATACTACAATGCAAATCTCCTAAAGGGAAACTATACTAGAGCTGCAACATTGAATTGATTAATCTATTAGTTGTCAACTATTAAATTAATCGCCAAATATTTTGATAACCGATAAATTGGTTTGAGTAACTTTTTTTTAGAAACAAAAGTCAAAATTCTCTGCTTCCAGCTTCTTGAATGTGAATATTTTGTGGTTTATTTACTACTTATCTTTGAGTTGTGGACAAAACAATATATTTGAGGACATCACCTTGGGCTTTGGGAAACACTCATCGACATCTAATGAAACAACTAATCGATAAAATAATCGACAGATTAATCAACGATGAAAATGATTGTTAGTTGCAGCCCTAAACTATACTGTCTGGCAAGTAGATCATAGCTAAAGAAACTCCAAATTTAATTTAAATAAAGTGAAAAAAAGATGTTTCTGTCTGTCAAGATCAAGTCTTAATGTGAGGAACACTATTCTGAAGGCGTAACCAGTAAGTTATGAACTAATTTCCCTGAGAGAGTGTGTGTATTTGTGTGTGTGTTCACTTGTATGCGAACGTGTGGTTGAGAAGGAGTGGTTTGACTATCCATATCCTTCTATATTTATTAATTCATCCAACACTCCTCCAGCCCGGCGTGTCACTATCAACAATGAGCAGCAGAAACCCACCACAAGCGCCTCTCCAGGAATATTAAAGTCAGTGGCTTTGGTGTCGTAATTAACTATGAAATATTGATGCCTATAACTTCTTCTGTGGTCCCTGTGAGCAAGCCTTTAAGACACACTGGGTATAGAGGAAACTGTATGTGTCTGCGAGCTCGCAAACCTGAGTCACCGATGAATAATTGACAGCAACATAATTAGCTTGGTGCTCTATTGTGTTAGCACGTTTCCCACACATCCTCAAAGCATGTTCTGCTATGAAGAAAAATGTCAAACACAGGCACAGAGAGATCTCTGAAGATGTATAATTGAAATGTATTAGAAAAATTGCTTTTCTGACCTTGTGTTGCGTGTTCAGTTAACAATACTGTGATTAAATAATTATGAAAAAAGGCTGTTTTTTTTATCCTTAAGCACAGCAGGAAGAACCATCTGTAGAAGACAGTGAACCTGATGTTTCAACCTGTTTGTCTATGCTCACTGAAAAGACAATCTTTTACCTTCAGACACTGCTGTGACTCAGAAACCAGTAAAGGGTAGAACACACACCATCTTTCTTAATGAATTTTAAAAATATGTGCAAGTAGAATAAAATAAATACGATTTGCAAGTATTTGTGGGAATTCATTCAGAAACACACTCAAAGATATTATAAGCTACAACCACACATTACATTGTCCACACGTGGTTGTAATATTGTTACTAGAACAGGGGTTGGTAGGATCAGGCACACAGGCATACCATATAGTACCGTTGGTATACAGATACACATATTGCTTTCCAAGTGTTGTTGTGGTTTGATTAATCCTCACCAGACAGTCAGCACAGCTGCCTTACAACCAATTTAAAAGTGTAATTTATTCTGGAAGGTTTGCTCGGAGTCAAAAAAGCCTTACTTGCATTCATACACATTTATTCAAAACAAATGCCCACCAAAATGTCAGTTTTGTCATGTTGGGCAAGATTGGTTTCTTGTTGGTTGAAAGGGAGGTAAATGCATGTTACTCATTGACTTTTCCCAACCAAGACAGCTCTCTCCTCACTAGTGTTACTTTTGTTTTGCAGTGAGAAACCAAATAGTGTTGACTTGCAGAGGGGTATTTCAGTGTGAATGGAAAAGTTCAAAGACGAAACTAATAGTGGAAATGTTTTTACATGTAATTGCCATTTTGGGTGATCTACTCGGAGAGATAGAATAAAATATTCATAACTAGGTTTTCATTAGTGTACACTGGAACTAAGAATCAATGTGTTTTCGTTAGCTTAGAATGACCCCTTCATATCAACATAAGGAGCAGGTCCTCTTCATGGAGTCCACCATGCTGCTCCGCCAGGTAGCGAGAGCCTTTCGCATTTTCCGTTACCGGAAGGCCACCATAGTTCTCCGACACACTTGTGAAATTGCGGAAACGTGAGCCGCAGAGTGCGATACCGTGGTACCGCCAGTCGCTGTCTGACTTCCGTTGCTCCAAAGTAGTGTTATTATGGTACCACAGCGTTACCACAGTTTTGCACTTGTCAGCTCCCATTACAGCAGTCTTGGAAAGGGAGGAGTGAATGGAGGGGTACTAAGATGGTTGCAATCTGCAACCACACCACTAGATGCCACCAAATACTACACACTGTGGCTTTAATTTGCTGTCCTTGAAACACTTCCAGAAACAACAGTAAATATCTAGTCACCAGGCTGCAAAGAGGATGAGATACCTAGAAAAATTCACCACAGTGCCTCCCTATGCCTTCTAAAAGGATGCATGCTGGGTAAACAAAGCTTCTTGGAGTCCATGAAATCTCCTCATACAAAACTTTAAGTAATTTTACAAAACCATTACATCTAAAATTACTGTTATTTTAATGTTTCAAGATGCAACTTTGAACAAGATGACTGCAACCCTTCCTGACGCAGCATCATCTGAGAGATAACACGACTATTCTAGTAATGACAGCTAGGACTGCCTAGTACTGTGTAACAGGCAAATTTATGAAAAATCACATGTGAATCACTGGAAGCCGACAAATCCAAAGCTAACTGAGGGCTGTCTGCTCAATACCGTCCTCATGCCATGGAATAAAATAATCCCTCTCATCTGCTCGGACTTGTTAACAAAGCTGTCAGCTTGCTTTTACAACCAAACAGGCCTCAGTCAGACCCTCTCTCCGACAGTGGAAAAGGAGCAGACTCTGTGTAATGCTTCAAACAGCAGCAACACTGCTCCTCAACACCAACACATGCACACGCACCCTCCCCTCTTTCCCTCTTGTGTCGACTAAATGTCAACTCTCCTGACATACAGCCTTGTTTGCAGCCAATGATTACCTCATAGCTAATTAATCCTGATTCAATCAATGTGAACTATTCACATATTGTGTGTGTGTCTCTCTGCGTGTGTGTTTACGCTGCTTGTATGTGTGCACCCGTGTGAGTGTGTGTGAGAGTCGTAGTAATCAGAAGGGAGGACCGGTAGGTTAGATGATGATGGATGGCACTCAGTGAGAGGCCTGTTCTAATCAGCAGGACCTTTTCCCCGCGGTAGAGGAGGTGGCAGTAGAGAGGATGGGGAAGGCTGATTGACGGCAGAGGAGGAGTGTGCGGGTGTATGTGTGTGTATTTGGGAGGTCCCTTGCATTTCCGAGAGTCTGTAGAGCATGTCCCTAACAGAACACCACAAACAGTAGATGGAGACAGACAACGAGAGCAATAAAACAACATGCCGGGAGAGACGATAAGAGATGATGATGATGAGGGGAGAGATAATTGACATGTCATAAAGGCTAAATCTGACAAATGACAAGAGGAAGTTCTGACAACAAAAAGTCAAAAAGAGATTATACAACCTCAATAAACACATGTACATACACACGGATACAAGGACAAATTACACAGATTTGATCTTTTATAATCACCCTCAAGCTGAGCAGGTTGCGAGAGACAGTAAAGGATACAGACAAGAACAATACACAAAAAAGCCAAATATTTACAGAGAGCAAAAGGGAAAATGAAGGCAATAAGGACTGGTTAGTATATGATGTAGGGATGTCATGAGAACCGATACTTGAATATCAAGTCGATAATTCTGAAAACGTGAGGGTACTCATTTTTCTACAGTACCGCAGGTTCTAAAGGTACCGCCAGGGCTCGAGACTAACACCGTACCGTCGTCCTGGGGACGATAGAAAATGTGTTTGGGATGCAATAAACTCACTCTTGACTCATTGAGAACAACAAATCCTTGTAGAAATCAGCAGGACAAGAGCAAGTTAGCGTTAGCTGTTAGCAGCCGGTAAGCAGCACAGTCCCCGGAGCTAACGTAAACTGGAGGTGCCATTGATTTACATTATCAGTATTTATTATGAGGCTTTATTCAGTAAAAATAGTAAAAAACAAATAAGTATTGATGAATATTGGGGCGAAAGTAAATTCTTACGTTGCGTTTTCATGATGTGTTCAAATGTAATCTTGTAAAATGTAGTTTTGGGTAAGAAACTTGAATGAATGTATGATGCATGTTTTTGTTGTTGTTTTTTTTTTTTGCTTTTTGATAAACGTCAAACAAATAGGGGTATGGCTTGTTGACCCTATTTGTCCCCATTCTTGCTTGCGTTCTTGTGTTACTTTAGCATGCATACTAGAGACAAAAAGCCCTGTCTAATAGCTGCTCTTTTTATAGTCTCCCCTCTGCACTGCACCAAACCACAAGAGGTCTCGGCATACATCTTATATCAAACAGCGAAGGCCGGGAGATTTAAAGAAGAAAACATGTTTGTTGTCTCCCTTCCTCTGTTCATTAGCAGCACTCGAGGAATTGTCCCCAGGTAGCCTCTTTCTGGTTGTTTTCTGGAGTGACTTTAGAGAAGTTCTGCTGTACCAATGGCATGTTTAAAAGATCATTTGTAGATATTCAACACAAACAAACCAGCCTCATTTAAAATGTTAAGGCATAGTTCATTTGTGGGGCTTGTTTGCATTTGAGTAAACATGGTGGCGTAAACATGTTATAAATATATGAGTATTCTTATTAATCTGGGATTTTCTTAGATAATTAAAAGTAATTAGTTAACAAGCATTAATAAGTGAGGGGAAAAGCTGTCGCCTTGCCTCTTTCCAGATGACATTGAAGGAGGAGGGGGAGTCAAAGGCTGACCCAGATATATATATATAAAAAACAATCTTCAAGGGAAACAAACTTGTCAAATGTTACTGAGAGATGGATGGCATCTCTCTTGAGTTTGAAATATTTATCATTTATCATGGTGGCAACAGCAAAACGTTGCAAGGAAGAATGATTACATGTAAAACATGGCTTTAATTCAAATTGATTTTTTGGTTCAATGTTGAATTTCTTCTCTATAATTTTCATGTAGCGTTATAATAAACACAGAAGGGCAGTGGTTTGTCACCTCACAGGTTTGCTCTCTCTGTGTTGTTAGCGTCTCCTACAGTCAAAAAGCTTGCAGGTTTATGTGAACTGGAGACTACACAGTAGTTTAGCTGTAAACTGAGTTTGCTCTAGCCAGTGGGCGGTGCCTGGTTTTGTCTCGACTGTTTTCAACATGACGGCCGGGTCACAAACTTTCTCATTTCACAGCTAAACAGTACACTACAAGATGTTTCTGAAAATGTTTTATGCAAGAAATGGGCATTAAGGTAACAGAATCTTGATTCATATTTTATCAGCACTGCCTAGTTTGATAGTTTGATCAGATTTGAGTTGCAAGTTTTGCGAGCAGTGATTGACAGCTGCCAACGGCTGCTCGGCTCTGATTGGTTGTTTTGGTTCGGGCGCTGTAAAATCTTGCAAATTAGGAGCACCGGAGGACACAGAGGAACATGATATTTTTCATATTATCTATCTCATGCACTAATGCAGTTTAATAAAAATAACTTTTTTATTTATTTTATCATATTTGCCCAAAGTTACCGACTGCAGCTTTAATGTAATATGTGATTGTGCACACTTCTCTTCAATGAAATAAGCTTCTAATATATGACGACAAATTCAACAGCTAAACAAGACATCATTTAATCAGCAGCATATTTTTAAGAAATAAGATATGTTGGTTTATGCAGATTGAGATTTTGCTCAGACTCATGCCTATACGCTGAAAACGTGACTCAGACTTGCATAAGTGAGCTTCGTTGACATTGATTCCATTCTCTCTCTCCATCATCGACAACCACTGAGGTCATCTGCTGCATGATGACACACAGGGCAACAGCACAGAGCTGCAGGGACTCCAAAAAACAAAAAACCTTTGTGAAATTGTGTTCATCTGTGTTAATGCGTCACAAACTGTGCGTTTGCTGAACTTGTGTGTGGTATTACTGGGATCAAAGGCAGCGACACACACTGCCAATGAGCATGAGACTGTTGCAATTACCGGAGCTAAGGTAAGGGAAGAAGAACTGTGATGTTTCAACACCAAGTCTGCTCCCTCAGGAACAGGAGCTGGAGGTGACTGATTGCCCGTACATACTCATAATTACACGTGCAGGCAGGCTCCCATGCAAACACACACACAAGATCTACACCCACATGCAGCTATTCACACATATGCGAGGCTGCGAGCACACTGAAACATTCACGGGCGCGCTATGAGAGCTGCACAGGTGGTGCCTCGTATGAGGTCTGCACTACACATCAAAAGGACACCTCTGACATCTCAGATTGCTCACAAATGATGATGCACAGAGATCTTTTGCCACTACAAAGGCAGAACAAAAGAACTGACATGAAAGAGAAGTCAATAAACATAAGGCGTTTAATAAAACATTTTTTTTTTTTGCTGAATTCACTACAAAGGTTTTCACTGTTTTTTCCTCTTCCACGACACAACAAAAAGAAAAAGGCGAGAACTGTTGAGTCACATGATTGACTGAGAAGAGTTGTAACAATCCAGTCATTTTCTGTCGGGATTGGCCTGCCCTGCAGATTGCGGAAATGCGAGGGCAACTGAAGGCAACAGTGCAGTGCGCATGGAGGAGATTTGTTGCTAGCATATGAACACACATCACACATACGGCAAACTCAAATCTATTTGTAGTTGACACACTAGTTTGCTAATTTGTTTACTCTCACAGTCACATACAAAGTCCCCGTTGCAATGACATGCTGTGCACACACGCGGACACAGTGGCTCACAACTCGTACCAAATATGACCATCATCAAAGTGTGCTGCACGCTGCCTCACATGCTGTGCTGGAAATACACACACACGCGCAGCAGCAGCAGCACAGAGAGCATGTGCCCAGTGCAGAGGAGGCTGAGTAGGAGCGGTGGCTTACAGATGTTCAGTGTCCCACAGCAGTTGTTGGAGCTACAGTGAAGTGTCAGCCCAGGAGGACAGAGAGCCGAGGCACAGCGGCACAGAAACAGAATGGAACATGAGGTCACACTCAAAAGCCTCGCAGCCCCACAGCAGCACCTCAAACTGCTGGCCCTGCCACCAGCCTGTGAGCCAAACTTCAAGTCATCACAAGTCAGGAAGGGGGACTAGATGATGACTAATCTGAATTTCATCATGTCCAGGTACTGGGCTGTTTTTGCATTGATACTGTACTCCTCGGCAATGTTCAATATGCTAGGACTAAAGGGGGTCAAAGTAGATGGAACGTTACCAATATGGGGAAAGATAACAGGGTTGTTAAAATATAGAACTACATTTTTTTTCTTGAATGCCACTGAGCAAAATCAAGCTAATGTATTAAAAGTAGGGCTGTCAAAGTTAACACAATAATGTATATAATAAAGCAAGCATATTTGTCCACTCCCATGTTGATAAAAGTATTAAATACTTGACAAATCTGCCTTTAAGTTGCACTTTGAACAGATAAAAAATGTGTGATTAATTTGCGATTAATCACGAGTAATCATGGACAATCATGCAATTAAATATTCTAATCGATTGACAGCCCTAATGATAAGGCAAATAAGTTTCTGCTTAGCTAGTTTGTAAGAACTAATCATCCCTTATACCAATGAATTGTACAATAAACCGATCAGCCATAACATTAAGACCACTGACAGGTGAAGTGAATAACATTGACTATCTCGTTACAATTGCACCTGGCAGTGGGTGAGGTATATTGGACAAAAAGTAAACATTTTTAACTTTGAACTTTGTGTTGGAAGCAGAAAAAATGGGCAAGCGTAAGAAATTGAGCGACTTTGACAAGGGCCAAATTGTGATGGGTAGACGACTGGGTCAGAGCATCTCCAAAACTGCAGCTCTTGTGGGATGTTACCGGTCTGCAGTGGTCAGGACCTACCAATAGTGGTCCAAGCAAGGAAAACCGGTGAACCGGCGACAGGGTCAGACCCAAGGCTCATTGATGCACGTGGGGAGCGAAGGCTGGCCCGTGTTGTCCGATCCAAAAGAAGAGCTACTGTAGATCAAATTGCTGCAAAAGTTAATGCTAGTTCTGATAGAAAGGTGCCAGAACACACAGTGCATCGCAGTTTGTTGCGTATGGGGCTGCGTAGCCACAGACCGGTCAGGGTGCCCATGCTGTCCTAATGTTATGGCCGATCGGTGTATATTCTACTGAGTGACTTTACACAGTAGGTTGGCATCTGCACGCATATTTTGAAGCTGAATAAACAACTAAAAAACACAACTGTGAGTGTCAGTATTTTTGAAAAGCAGTATTATGTTCAGCTCATGAAAAAATAACATTTGAATTTACCAACTCTCCAAGCCAACAATGTACTGTAGGAGTAGTACAGCACAGAAATTCTACAACAGCTACTTGTGCCTTATTAATAAAATGGACTTTATGCATGTCCACTGTAAATCTCTACAAACACTGAGGTTTGTTTGAGTGTTGAGTGACAGCAGAAATGCTCCTAAGTTAATGGGCGGCGGGGGGAAGTTGCATAAATGGTAGTTAACATTAACTCATTGCTTTTCCAGGTGGTCTGCGCCGAGGTGAAAATGGCTCAGGTCATAGGTCAATATTGTCTTTATTTCGCCTCTCTGATGTGGCACTGTAAAATGCCTTTTTGGCGTCCAGACACCTCTCAAAGCCTTTCCTGTTGGAGCAACCCTGTGCATCGGTGTGTCAAAGTCTTCCCATGCTGGTTTTGACCTCAGACGGCCAAGCCCCGACTGCATGAGGTATCCTGCAGACAAACCCACATGAAACCAACTGGTGATTTCCTCTATGTTTCAACATTCTGTGTACTATTTCAAATAGATGATGCAATATAATTCAAAAGTTCGCTTGATGCAGTTATTTTAGATGTTTAAAATGACTAAGCCCGTTCCTTTTTTCCTCATTTCAAACATTCATCGGGGGTGCCCGGGCTTTTTCATGTTTGTGTGTGCGCAAATGTTTCAGTGTTGTGTTTGTCTGTGTGTACATGCTTGCGCGCATGTCAGTGTGTGCTTAAGCCGACTGAAGGATCACACGCACACGGTAGTGTAACATGAATATTCTACTTTTGCGTCTGGCTGCTGTGGTCTCCCTCGGTGTGGGGAGCCGTGTAGCTGGAGGTGGGGGTGGTGGTCGGGAAGGGGGTACACTACTCTAATGGGCTACCCAGGGACCCAACGCCACTCTCCAGAGACACATGGGCTCCATACATCCCAGCCTGCAGCCTTTGTCAAAATGCACACTTCCTCAGATATTCCTTTTCAAATCTATTAACTCCAAACTCAAATCCACACCCAATTAGGCTAAGCAGGCCAACTTCATAGGAATGGTATGAGACACATGGCATGAGAAAGTTCTGATGTGGAGAGTGTATGGGCGAGTGTATGTTTGGTTATGATTGTGTGGTGTGTGTGTGTGACAGTGTAATGAAATTAGAATAGGTCCCTCAGACAAACTGTGTGTCCACTTCTGGTAAGATTTATGTAACTGCTCATCAGGATTATACCACAGAGGTTTATCGAGAAAAATTAGGAATGGGAATCACCAGAGGCCCCACGATGCGATATTATCAAGATACTTAAGTCACGATACGATCCTATTGTGATTTTTAACATTTTGCAATATGCAGTAAAATATATTGCAATATATTGTGATTGATTTCCTTTTTTTCAACTGCAAATTATGCAGTTTGTCAACATCGGTTTTTATCTAATAAGATACAGTTTTCACTCCGTTCATCTCAGAGTTTTCATTCACATATCTTGAGGTCAGAGGTCAAAAATGGCCATGCCAGTTTTTCCTCGCCAAAATTTTGCATAACTTTGGAGCATTATTCTACGTTCCTCCTGACAACATGACATGGTTGGTACCAATGGATTAGGTTTTTCTATTTTCAAATGACACAAGTATCTTCACTCTAGCTTTAAGACTGAGCCCACTTCAACCTCTGAAAGACAGAATAGCGGCCAGGCCCGCCGGCGGATTGTTATGAGGTTGATAGTTTACAAAATAAAAGATCGATACTTGACTTCCGTGTATCGATCACAAAAAATATTGAGATACTATGTTGTATCAAATTTTTCCCCCACCCCTAAGAGAAATAGTCATCAAATTAAGAGATACATATGTTAGTATTGTTTTCATAGAACTTTGAGCAAGAGTCTATATTTTTCTGTGAATTCTTAGATAGTGTTGGATTACTAGTATGCAGGATACAAGTGTGCATTATACATCTCTATGTGCACACAACTGATTGAAGATGACACAGAAAAAAGACATGCTGTAATTACACTAATTACTGTATGTGTGTTAAGTCTGTACATGTTCTCTGTGTGCTTTTGTGTACGTGCATGTCTGTGAGTGTATTTGAGTGATCGTGCACATTTGTATCTGTATCGGCATTTGCGTGCAAGTCTGCGTGTGTGCGCTTCACCTGTCTCCATGACCACCATGGAAAGCAGTGCGCCTCCTGCCCCCTTTAATCAGAGTCACACAATGGTGAGGCTAAAGCCGCCTTATCTCTACACAATCAGATTAGAGAGGATTGCTGCTCTGCTAAGCACCACAAAGTAAAGCGCCCCCCCTCCCGGATCAAGATGATTTGATTAATAATTTGTGATCATATTATCCTTTAAGAAGCATAAATTGTTTTATTTTTATTTATTTATTTTGCATTTGTTTCTATTTTTTTTCCCCCACAGTTCCTGAGGCTAAACAGAGATTGAAAGATTATCTTCCCCACCTGAGCAAGTGCTCTCTCCTCCTCCTCCCTCCTTCTCCCCTCCGCTTACTGGAGGTGGTTTGTTTGTTAGTTCCGCCAGTGACCAGATGGGGGTGCCATGACTGCTGCACACAGTGGGGGCCTCCTCCACACCTAATCTCATCAAAATAAACATGCCAGCAGTTGTCAGCTTCTCCGGCAGCGAGAGGCAGGGAGGGAGGGTGCTATAGAAACAGGTCAGGCTAATCATGCATATAATTGCATTTTGACATTTTGGGCTACTGGGACCAGACCTTTGGATATCAGGTTATCCTCGAAGCACTTAAGTGATTAACAAATGAAAATGCAGCTCTGAAACTTAATTAGATATTATGTCTCATCCATGCCTACGGGTTGGGGTTTTAAGGTAGCTGTTGTCAGTGGATGGGGGGTTGGAGGTGCATTTTACTTAGTTAAATCAGGAAACATAAAGGTGGTGGAAACAAGATATTTTTATACCTCACCAAATACACACTGCAAATAATTTGTTTCCAAGAATTTAGCACTTCTAATTTGGGAATATGTTCGTTCTTAAACAAATCCCTCAATATTCATTGCAGTTGCTGTGATTAAAGTGTTTATGATTGATAGGCTCTAGACTGTATGTATGACCCAGGTCGCAATCATTATTAAATGGCAAGGAAGTGAGAGCACTTCATCAGTAGCTTGCTTCAACTTACTTGTTTGCTCTTAGGAATGATTACAATTACCCTCCCTTGTGGCACAGTTACGTATCCTCTATTTTCATCAAAAAGCTGCTTTCGGCAGTGAGAAACCTCTCTCTCACACGTACTTTCTCTGTCTCTCCGTCCCTTACCCGAGAGTAAGTTGTTCACAGAGACAGGTAAACAGCTGTGGGTTATCACCATACCATTCTGCAAAATCTAAATTCAGTCATAATGTTGAAGAGACGCCAACTTACTTAGCATTTGACTAATCAATAAACAGCATAGGCAAAACAGAATTAGATGACTATCTACAGGACAGACAAAATTGGAGACGTTACTGCTGATATAGTGTGAAATGATCTGTGCAAATGTCTCGGCACAGCATGGCCTTGTCTTCCTCTTACGTACAGCAGCATAGCATTGCTTTCTAGGTTTATTTCCAATGTAATTTTCTTTAGTTTGTTTTAATTTGAGAATCTGTATGCTATTAAGTAGTATGTAATGCAAACTGCTTTATCCTGTAGTATGGTGACACAAATATTAATATTATGACACATACCACCTCTTACGTGGTGACTGTGATGATTAAATACAAAAATATATTTATTTTCCAATATTGTGACTTTTATTTTGAAAGCTTAACTCCAAAAAAACACAGTGTCCTCCTGATGCCCTCCAAAAAACAATATACTCCTACCCAAATGCAAAACAACATTTTATAAGAGCCGCCTCTTGTTTTGTCCCAAACCCCGCAGATAATAATGATATAAGATTGTCAACAGGGTGTTCCCTACAGTATGACCCAAGTGGAGTTCTCACTGGCCACTACCTGATTCTCTGCTCACCACTCCTCTTACCCCCATGTTGGAACCAGCTCTTGAACACGATTAGCTACTTTTCCACTTTACTAATTCATGGGCCAACTTAAGCTTCTGAACACTGAGGGCACAATCCATCTCCTTATCTTCCTTTATCATTCTCTAGTCTACCTGCACTGCCTTTGTCCCTGTGAAGTACAGATCCACTCCATTTGATTGTCCTGATTCCTTGTCCTGCTTCTGCTCCAGCACACTTGGTAACCCATCACCATGGGGTTCACTCTTTCTCCCATCCATAACAATGAATCCCTCTGCAATGCTGTACCTCGAGACCATCTAACCTAGTTCACTGTTCATAGCTTCCATCTGAAATACCATTTCCTTTCTTTTTAAGTGTAACACATTTTAAAGACTATTTTTTTCAAACATTATACACAATGATAGTATGTATAATGCTATCAAGACTTGTGAGAAATAACATAATTGACGCAATTGTTCTACAGTTTCAGCCTTGTCCTTTAGTTTGTCAATGGCACGTAACATTGTATGTATTATACAGCTACACACTCTCTAGTGTGCCTAAGGCAAATTACAGCATCAAGGCATTCTAGTGAGGCCTTTCCATTCAGAACACCACTGGGACGGAAGATGAGATACAAGTGACAAGTAGACATGACTGGCGATGCTTAGCCCTTAAAGTAAATTACCATTTAAGTAGTAGTTGGGAATGTTTATTGATACAAACGTAAAGTACAGTATATTACAAGAGTATCACTGATCTCACTGGTTGAGCATCATAATATCAAATGGGACGGACTTATAAAAATAGAGCTGTCAATCAATTAAAATATTTAATTGTGATTAATTGCATGATTGTCCATAGTTAATCACGATTAATCGCAAATTAATCACATTTTTTATCTTTACAAAATATACATTAAATGGTGTTTTGTCAAGTATTTAATACTCTTATCAACATGGGAGTGGGCAAATATGTTTTTCTTTATGCAAATGTATGTATATATTTATTATTGAAATCAATTAACAACACAAAGCAATGACAAATATTGTCCAAAAACCCTCACAGGTACTACATTTAACATTGGACCCATTTTCATTCACATATCTTGGGGTCAGAGGTCAAAGGACCCCTTTGAAAATGGACATGCCAGGTTTCCCTCGCTAAAATTGAGTGTAAATTTTTAGCGTTATATAATATGACATGGTTGGTACCAATGGATTCCTTAGGTTTTCTAGTTTCATATGATGCCAGTATCTTCACTCTACCTTTCTAAAAAATTGCAAGTTGCGTTAATCCCTTAAAGAAATTAGTGGCGTTAAAACAAATTTGTGTTAATGCGTTAATATCACGTAAACTTTGACAGCTCTAATAGAGAATCATTACATAATCAATCTATGCAGGATTCGCAAGTGGATTCATGAGGCACTTCTCAGTAGCCACCATTAATCCTGAATATCACTGACGCCATTCTGGTTTAGATTTAATTTTTCTCATATAAACAAGAAATTATGCAGTTTTACCTTCAGTAGCACTCAAAAGGACACAACTGGGCGTTTACTCACATTGTCACGGAGTGTTTTCATCATCACACTGATTAGCAAAATAAGGGCATGACAACAGCTCCAAACAAGGTGATGTCTTAGTTTTGATGGGAAATTATTTAACATATTACATTTTTAACACAGTAAACAAGATATTGATCTTGAATCCTGCTCGCTGTGTCTTGCCGTTTGTTACATGCTGCAGTTACAATGGAATCATTCGGGCAAAGTAAAGTTTATGAAAAAGAGTTACATTTGATTTAAGTCAGGGTCATTAAAGGACAAGTATTTCAAGATGTAACACATTCAGGAGAATGTGGTGTGCTAAGGCTGTCAGTCCCCTCCACCCTATCCCGTTCAGAGCTCATCATCAGCAAGGCTGTGATGAAGACATGGCTCCCCCGACAGACGTCCTGGACCATGTCTGTGTTTGTGCCTCTGCTTCACGGGACAACAAGAGCCGTCAGTCAGAGAGGATAGGCGGAGAGAGGGAGTGATGCTAGGGGGGTTTGGGGTTGAGGATGTGGGAGGGTGGACGAGGGAAGACTGGGCCTCAGCTGTCAGCTCCGTGCACTTCACATATGGTTCAGTGTCCTAGTAGCACTATGTTAAATGACAAAGAGCTATCCCTCTCCATCATCATAGGGAGACACACCTTACAGACACATCTGCCTGTAGATCTGCACACATATAGATGTGTACACGCGCACATTTTCAGATATGCCCAATACAACCGCACAACCGTATATATATATACACACACACACACACACACACACACACACACACACACACACACACACACACACACACACACACACACACACACACACACACACAAGTATGCACACACAAAAACATGCACAAAGCACATTCACAGTCAGGCATACTCATCTCCTGCATTTTGCATAGGTGACACATTTCATTATTCAAAGCTCCTTTCTGGGGATGTGGTGTGCACATTGAGAGGCGACATGCACTCTCTCCAAACAAGGTACACCTTAATTATGCATGCTCAGACTACAGGCATTGCATTTTTGGTGTGCACGTGTTTGTGTGTGTGTCTATGTACTACTCACTTGCCTAATTGTGAGTCTTTATATGTGGGACATGTGCATGTGTCCTGTCTTGTGTGTAAGCATCTTCAGTAAAACCTTTGTGTGTCTCTGTATGCATATGTCTGAATGTAGATTGTTGACACTTCTCTGTGTACACTTGTACGTACTGAATACAACATCCTAATGTCCTTGAAGGTTCACGAGTGCAGACGTACATCTGTGTGTTAAAATCACATTATCTGCGAACAAGCCACAATAAGTTCAAGTCTATTCAATAGTGGTACAGTATGCTGCGTGTGAAAGCCAGCCTACGCTAGCTAAGCCGATTCAGTGTGAACAGATGAGATGCGATGTGTCACATCGGGCTCCCACCTGACCCGCCCCTCATCAGAGCCATCATCCGCCCTCAACAAAACATATTTGTATTGTTGTTGTGTGCTTAGTCTCTTTATCCGCCTGACAGGGTTTCAAACTTGCACGTCTCTCCCCGAAGAGACAGCGGTGATGAAACAATTTCGAAAGATGGCGGCTCCTGTCGTTCGCTCGGCGTTACGGCTCACTGTGAAACACACAAGTAGGCTTTCATTTAGGCGATTACACCAGATTAAGATTCCCACTAATGTTGGGGAGTGCACGTTCCTTCAGAGGAGGCCTCCGCTTTGAGTGTCGACACAACGACGCATTAGAACAGTGAGCATCACATTAACCAGCAGCGCTGGCAGCTCAGAGGTGCAGCAAGACAGGGATTTTCAGCTTGATTGGGTTTTCATCTTGGAGTAAAGGGATGAATTATTTATTTTCCAACTTGAATGTGTGTGTGAGAGACTATACGGATGTGTGTGTGTGTGTGTGTGTCTGTGTGTGTGTTTGTGATGGATGAAAAAGCCAAGCCAAGGTAAATACTTTAAAACATTCTACCTTTCTCTTGATGCAGAAAAACAACAAGCTTCAGGGTCAGAGTGCAACGTTCCCAAAAGTGAAATTCCAGCAATTATTCACGGGAGATCCGCAGCGGGTGCTCAGGGCAACATGTCCGCACCCTTGAGTGGGCAGAGGAGACTGACAGCCCCATTATAAAACGGCCCGCGTGACAGATAAATATTTCAGACACAAATAAATAAAGGATGCCCGGCGTTTTCCCTCTGAATGACTTTTCACAGCCGAATGCCCACGGCCGCTTGCCCCGGGATCTCCTGACGGCACCCTTCACCCCTCCCTCGCTTTCACCCCACCACCTATTCCACCTCAGGCTCTGTGCGACACCCAAAAACAGGCCGCCAAACCCCTTCTGATGTTGCCCCCCCCCCTGCACACGACCATGGTCCTCCTCCTTCCCTGCATATATCCCCTGGGCCGACCGCCCCTGGCAGCAGCATGCAGGTAAAGGCGATGCTCCTCCATTTCTGGGTACAAAGAAGCAATTAATCTAAGTGTCTCAGACAGGGTGTCTAGGAGGCCTTCCTTTTGTGTTTGTGGATCTCTCTCTCTGTCGAGCAAACTCACAGAGTCAGCTTCCATTGTTGCCCGGTAATTACTGTAATGTGTAGAATACATGTTGAATTGTAATGACTTTGTTCTTTATTGTTATTTTTTCTTTTTTTGCCCAATGTTACCTATGAGGTGATTACAAATGGGTTGGGTAGAAGGTTCTCGTGGGATATGTTAAAAAATAATAGATTTAATTTAATAGCAGATTAAGTGTGTTAAATGTCTTTGGCTGTAATAGGCATAGCTAAGTGTCTCCTCTGCCCTTCCCAATAGTTTCTTATGGATTACCTCGCTCCGTTTTATTAGGGCGGAGTGCAATCCCAAAGGAGTGGAGTGTGATAATTCAATTAAGGGAAAAATTATGAGATGTTCCTGTGGTTACAATCTAAGAGAGGCCAGATGGGAATCTTGCAGCCATACCCTCTCCCTAGCCTCCAAGCAAAGTGATGGAGACAGAGTGAAGACAAAGCTGGAGAGAGATAGTTTCCCAATAGTATCAGTTCTTCCCTCTACGGTATACACTGGGAAAAGATAGGAGACGAGCATGAGATGAGAGATCAGAGTAAGTGACGGGAAATCTCAGATCAGCTCCCTAAAAAATATAGAACAGTATCCTTTGTTAAGGCTACATTTGTATCAAACTTTCAGACAGTTGAAATCGCTGCCACGAACAGCGCTGAGAATGACAATTTCAACCGTGGAAGCCATATAGTGTATAAAAAACCATGTAAATATCAGCACTGACAAGCGTTGTAGTTTAAGTATCAGACAAGTACTGAATATGGCTAGAATGCAATCATACTGACAGGTTTGCCTGTGTTGGACTCGTCCAAATGTTTCTACTGTTTGTACAGTCGTTTGGATATCAGGTTTTTTCTTTGATGTCCTGCTGGGCGGCACAGAGAGAAAGCAACTCTTCTACCAATGGGACTATTACACCAGACAAGTTGAAATCCTGAGAACACAGGGTCTTTCTGACTGTCTTTTTGTCTGTATCTCCTATCTCTTTCACCCCTCTCCATCTCTCCCAATATTTCTCTTTCACGGTCTCCCTAACAAAAATCGTGTTGAGCGGTGTTAGCATTGAGATAAAAAAGAACACTAAAATATTAATGGAGGTGTGCTTTGTTCTGGCGAGCACAGAGACGTAGATCTTCTGACTGGTAGAAACCAGGTCTGATTCATTAGCCGGGGTGTCTGTGTGAGGAGGTCCACAGAGGGCTGCCACATCCACTGAGAATGCTGGGTAGGCCACTCCCCCACCCCCAACCAGCATACCCCCTTCCAATCAAGCCCTCCCGTGCACTCTCGCTGTCTCTCTCCTCCTTCCCCTTCATTCCCTCCATCATTATCCTCCACCTCCGTATTCTCTCTGCAATTCTTTAACCTCAAATTCTCAAAACCTCGCTTTACTGTCTTGTGAATTCTTCTCATATTATCCACTCCTCCTCCTCCTCCTCTATAGTGATAAGGTTCCATTTACCTCCCCCCAACCCAACCCCCCTGTATGCATGTTGTTTGTTCTTTCTAATGCCTCTCCAGATGTGCTAGTGAAAGAAAACCAAAAGAAAGAAGCAAAAGAAAACCATGTCTCCCAGCTCCACTCGACACTAGATCTTGGGGTAAACAAGCCAGAGACCTAAGAGCTGGGATCTAGTGCTACACTTTACCCTCAGTGACTGCCTTTGAGAGGTAAAGCGCTACGTATTCACACACATGTTTGAATTATGCCGGGCTGCGCCTGCGAAGACTGTACCACGGGGAGAGTCCAGCTTCTTCCTCTATCTCTCTTTTCTCTCATCTTCTATTCTACCTCACTTTCCCTTTTCCCTGTGAGACAAAGATGATCAAACCATACTGAGTGGACACAGTCCCTCCACAAACTGGAAGGGGAAAACCTAGAGAGAGTAACAGAAAGAGAGATGGAAATTACAGACTCCTCCAAAACTCCTTTCTTCCACAATCCCTAAAAAAAGACGAGCTGCTTCCCCAATGAATAGGGAACAGCTCATTGGGATCGTCTAAGAACAAGATTGAGGATTTCTGGGATATGTTTTATCTTTCTTATGCTCTCATTGAAAAAAAAATCAATAGAGCAACACGAGGAAAAAAAAGAGGAAAGATAACAATGAGGCTAGATAAAGTAAAGTTTTCACAGATGTCTTGACGCTTGTTAAGAAAAGTACTACACTTGTGACTGTTTCAGGATGAAAACTTATTAACTTGGGTTTCTGTGTAGGAAAACTCTTCAACAACAGCGACTTGCCAAAACATTACGCTGAAATCAGTGCATGACGACTTCTCCATTAATAGGTCGGAATTCATAACAGACGAACACGAGCTGTAATGCCTGTTGTGGTTTATACGCATCTATTGTGGTTTGTTGGAACGCAGCTCTTTTTCTTGTTCAAATGGCTTGTAGTGGTCCAGTGGGAAGTTGGGGAAATGTGGGGACACTTGTTCTACTTGTTCTTTGTGTAAACAAGACTTGACAACCTTACCTGACGCAAGAGAGGGATAACGCACGGTGCAACGGAAACCCAACAACTGAGATGCTTTATCGCCTGAAATAAATAGTTATGAGCAGACAAGTGCAAATCATGTTTGACATCATCCCCACAGCCACTGTGATATTATGTTATAGGTTTTATATTATGTTATATTCATTTTGTTATGCTATGTTTTTCTATATTATATAATATGTTGTGTTTCAATGCAAAAAATTGGTTGTATTATATGCACAAATGCACATAGACTGCATGCAAACACATACGCACACACATTTACCTTCTCACACAAGCAAAGCCCTCTCTCACACACACCCACACACACACAAACACACACACACACACACACACACACATAAGCACCCTAGCAAGCAAACAAGCACACAGATGAGCCACGGCAAGCTCAAAATCCCTTTTATTACCTCTCGTTGTGGAGAGGACGCAGAAGTGGCCCGCCAAGTGCTCCCCTCTCTGTATATAAAACCCTTAAAGCCTAGTCCCACAACCAATGAAAGGCCAGTGCAATCTGTAAGCAACCCTGTTCCCATATGGGCCAGCCTGCCATGGGCCTCGTTTGCCTTTGTCCCGTGGCTCTCTGAGGGCCGAGCCCCGCACGCCCCAGCCTAGCTCCAGGCATTTATTAAATATGCACCTTCCAGTTGCTGTGAAGAAAGATCCCAACCAGCTAATCTCATCACAGGCTGGGGACCCTCCACATATGTAAATCTACATCTGTTCCCCTTCAAAGAGAGAGATTCTCCAGGATTATCCCGCACACAGACGCATACACATGGACACGCGCACACACACAAACACACACAAGTACTCTCCCACATGGCCACTGCCAATCAAGGAGTCCCCCCCTCCGCCACATGTACTTGTCTGCCATCCCCAGACTCCAAACATACCCTCTTTTCTCAATTAGCTTGATGACAAGCAATGGCCAAGAAATTGCTCTTTTTGTCATTGCTTTGTATTTTCCTTGGTTGGAAGTGA
Source organism: Sebastiscus tertius (assembly GCA_916701665.1). Classification (NCBI taxonomy): domain Eukaryota; kingdom Metazoa; phylum Chordata; class Actinopteri; order Perciformes; family Sebastidae; genus Sebastiscus; species Sebastiscus tertius. The sequence continues at coordinate 32,700 of CAKAOH010019825.1, forward strand.
CAAGGCGAGGTCTTACAAAACCTGCCCCTCGCTTAAAGGCTACGGCTGGCATCGGGGTGCTGGGGCTGGGCCAGGGCCCATGAAGAGTAGCGCCAGAGGCCCAGGAAGCTGGCACCATACCGAGAGAAACATCCTATAGCGCTCAGGGATATCATTATACATCCCTGCAACACAGGATTAGCTTGCTCCCTGGCTTGGAGCTGCCATGAGGGTGTCTATGGGAGAGACAGCTTCATCAAACACCACGACTGACTGGCAGATGACAGTAGAAACCGCTAAATGTAAAGCTCTACTGTAAACGTGCCATCATCCAACACAAACTGGATGCATATTCAAATTATTAACACAATTCAACCAGTGATGCAGTAGAATAATAATCGGTTAATCGGTTTAAATTACTCAAACCGATTAACCGATTATCAATATAGTTGGCGATTAATTTAATAGTTGACAACTAAACGATTAATCGTTGTAACTCTAGCCTAAGTTATATTTTTATATTAACTCCGATGGTGAAGAGGTGAAGTATTTCAGAAATATGTCTGACAGTGTGAGTTTACCTATAAAACAAGACTGAAATATATTCCATAAAACCTCAGAAGCAAACATGCTTGAAATATTGCTTGACTACTTCATGAAATTGTTTTATTTCCTTGTTATAATCAATAACCCTGTATTGAGTTGCCATAATTAGACAGCACAGTGGTGCGATATGTTAAGAGGTGCAGTCCCACGCAAGTGGCTGAAAACATTGCTTTTAAAAACAGTACAAGCTCTTTGCAGGAGTGTTAGCGTGAGCCAAGACAGACTGCTAATACAATATAGTTTAACAAAAAACATTGGCACAGCAACAGATTGTATGGGTGAAGCTACCCATTTTATTATATGTAAGATTACATATTCTCTGTGACTGAGCCATGGTTCGCCTGGGGGGTGTAGACAAGAGGAGGTGGAAGTTGTCCCTAATTCATCATTACTTGCAGTGCAACCATATCAGTAGTCAAAAAGCATCAATCAATCTTGAGTGTTTGCTTAACCCCTGGTGAAATACTTCTCATCATGTCTGCATAGCAGCCATTGCACAAGCTTGTGGTGACAGTAGCGCTGACATAAGGTGCTTATACATGAATATTACTGGTGACAGATGAATATGTTAGCTTATTTTACTATTGTGGCACTGGGTAGTAATGGACTTTGGGCAGTAGGCACTCATAATTTAGTTTCTTGGAATGTTGGTGTCATAGGGTGGGACCTAAAATGTACTCTTATACATTTGCTGCAAGTTTAAATAGTGTGCTGTCTAGACCTCCACATCAAAAAGTTAAATATCAGTCACATAGGACAATATACAGTTTTTGACGAATCCTAGCAAACACACATGTTCACAACAGAATTGGGAACAACAGAATAATATTAGAAGTAAAATGATTGATTGATTTTGATATGTGCGTTTCTACCAATGACCAGCACTACTGTATGTATACCGTTTCACCAAAATCAATCAGGTATGTGTTTAATTTAATTCACCTTGAGCTGGAACAGCGTGTTCACATGAGCTGGTATCGTATAATTAGATTTTCTTTTTCTTTTTTTTTTTTTTAAAAAGGCTCAAACACAAAGAAAGACCATCTGACACGACATAACAGCTACACAGAGAATGGTTGTTAAGACGTGTTCGATAGATCCGATTTGCATGTTTAATTAAGCTATCAGCTCGGTACAACAGAGACCCGAAACCTAAAGCCGCAGAGTCAACAGCCCCTGTAATAACACCTCCCTCCGGTCAGAAGGGCTGAGGAGAAGTGGAGGGAGGAGAAGAAGGAGGAGGAGAGGAGGCAGGCAAAAAGGGGTTGCGTGGGGAGGAGGGGGGGTGCAGTCAGTCACTAATACACTGAAAGGGAAAGCGCAAAGCTTTTCATTAACACCCTGTGAAAGGCACATTCACACTCCAGCCCACTAATTAAGTCAGGCCTCACTCACTGGGGAGCAGGAGTAAAGGGGAGAGAGGGAGAGAGGGGAGAGAAAGAGGAGCAGAGGGGGGAAAGAGAGAGCGAAAAATAAGGAGAAAATTGAAAGGAGGAAAGAGGCAAAAAGTGAAGTGGCGAGAGAGAAGAGACAGACAGACACACAGAGTGAGAGCGGAGGAGCAAAAGGAGGAGGGAGGTGCAGAGATAATATCTCTGCCCCTAATCAGGTTGATTTTAAAGTCACTCGTTGCCAGTCCACTGCAGGCCTCATTAACTCGCCTCTGGCTGGCATCATTGTTCAGGCGGCGTTTGAAATCCACCAAAGGAATGTAGATTTGCTTTAATCCGGGCCCATCAAAGGTAACACTGATGCTGCAGTGACGCTGTGCCTCTGGATTAGGCCAAGCTCGAGGGGAGAGAGGGAGAAGAGAGCGGCTGGGACGAGTGAGAGAGAGTCCCATCCTCAAAATTTAACCATTTCGAATTCAGTAGGTGACAGGTCTCAAGAGCCTCACCGGCACTGAAGATGACACTTTTAGGCGGCATTTGAATAATCTGGATGGTCTAGGTTACATAATTATGCCATGACAATTTGGGCACATGTGTCAGAGTACAGTCTGGCAGCCAGCGTGTCAGTGTGGGGAAGCTTACAGGGGTAGGGGATAAGCGCCATACTGTCCCTGCATTTACTCTCCTCCACTGTGTTCTGCTAGGTGCTGATTTGGGGAAATTTGCAATTCAAAACAACTTTTTGAAAAGAATATTTTTTCGTCTCATGAATACAGAATTTCGGGAGGCAGGGTTTAAATTGCACATAGCAACAACGGGAGACCATTTTGTGGTTTTGCCTAACCCTGGCTGTGTCAAAAGATGAGGACTAAAGACTGGCGGCATATCTGGGAAATGACAATATCGTGGTGCGCTGCTTTTTCCTTGTGTTCGTCGTTTGATTTGTCATCCAGGAAGCCCGGTTCGAGCCAACAGGAAGTTCTACATGTTCCAAAAGGACGGTCCATCCGGATTACTACAAACTGGGATGATAAGGTTGTGAGAAAAAAGAAGAGGGACAAACACCACAGATGAGCTTTAGCCCCATTCAGAGTGCACGATGATGCTTGACAGTTGTGATAAAAGGCATGCTAAAATACACACTTTTATCACTTTCTAACTGTATCTTAAAAACATGTTTTCTGAAAGAGTAGCGTCCACTTGCAGAGAGAGCACTCTCCTGTCTAGAAGACCTCCGAGGTAAAAACAACACACTGACACCTCATCTTTATTCATAAGCAAAGCCATTACAGTGGATATTAAACTCTAAACAGTTTCAGGAATACCAAAGAAAAGAGCATCTTTCCTGTGAGGCTGCATTCTAGCATTTCTACATTTCAAGCGAGTGCTAAAAGGACAACTCTATACAATCTACCTGTTTATTCCCAGAATGCCGGTTCCTCGCACATTGTTTAGACACTGGATGTGTGTCATGCTGATGTTTCCTAGCATGATTCCTAGCATGCTTATGACATGTTAAACATGAGTTCCAGGTGTCACCAACCGTGCCCCCAGCATGCTTTGCCACAGTCAAACCCCAGTGATGCTGGGGATTCTCAGGGGACTTGAGGGCGAGGCGGAGAGCGGGGGATAAGTAGGAGTGGCAAAGAGGCGAGAGATTGTGGGCATGAGGGTCCTAGGCTCACAGGGGGAGCCAGGTTAAGCCAGTTAAGGGCATTAGACCTCCAGGCTGATGAAAAGGGGCCCTCCCAGATCAAATTGAAGTAAATCTAGCCTAAATCCACCCTACAAAGGGAGTTTAGACTTGGCCATTGTGCAGGCCAGAGTAAACAGGGGGTCCTTGGGTAAGCCTCCCTTCACAGGGGACAAAGGCAGTAGAGTTGAGGAACTGATCTTACCCCAGTAGGCCAATGTTAGCACACAGATCACAGGGTTAGACACACTCAAACCTATCAGCTGCTACACAGGCCTCTATGGTCACAACACTCTCCTAAGCCTTAAACAAGCTATAAGTTCTCCACCGGCTCTGACACTCCAGCATGCCTCCCGTGACTGCTCACATTTTGCCCTGAAGACAGGAGTGGAGATAACTTTGTGTTCAGTCGCTGGCTCTTGGACAGACATCTCAAAGGGCAGTTTCCTCGCCCTCCTGGCTGTTTCACACATCTCGGCATTTCTTCTTTCATAGGCTAAAAGGATTGTTATTGCATTGTGTCTCCACGACAACTGACGAATCGAGCCTCCATCATCCTTTTCGTCAAAGCATGAGGCGATTTTCCCAGATGGCCGCCGGGCACTTGTGCTTTGAAAGCAGGATCACAGTGGCAGGGGAGAAAAAAAAACTCCTCATTCACTAAAAAACTTTCCAGAAAGGCAAGCACAATCATCCTGTTAATGGTTCTAATTGAGGCATCATCATACCCGTCACACTCCAGCTGAACCTAGCACAATAAATATGTGTTCAATTAGGATCCATCAAACACTCCCAGCCACCGCTGCTGGAAAAACAAAGAGGGCCCCCGGCCCATGGGCCTCGTTCAATTCACCTGGCAATCATATTATGATGCTCTCATTTTTGACCTGCTTCAAATTATCTCTGGGAAAACAAAACCCTTCTCCTATCCATTTGTGCCAAGACGATTGTTCTCCCTTTCCCCGAGTCAAAAACTTTGGCAGATTAAAGCCTCTTTGTGCTTGAGAGGTACTAAAGTACGTGTCAGGTACTATTACAGTCAAGGTCTACACAAACATGCACTCACACACACAGACAGAGGTTACAGGCCCGGCAGGCGTTTGTGTGAGCCTGCAAAAAAAAAAAAAAAAGCCCACGTTGCTTCAGTAATTATCAGTCGAGGAAACCATAACAGTGTTCACACAACAGAAGAATGCAAAAACAAAAGAGCCATTCAGCAGCAGTAACACCCATGGTGTTTTCATAGTGACGGCCATCTTGTCAGCTGACACAAGCTGCTGAAGGAAATGAAAGATAACCACCGCAGGCAACCAGGTGCTTCTTCCATTTCCCAGGAGTCTATTCACAGCACATTGAGCATGGCTGTGTGTGCTAGCATGTGTGCTTATTTGAAACATAAATGAACAAAGTGAGAAGGCTCTGTCTTGATTACACATCTGATGGTGATGGTGTGGTACGCACTTAGAACGCTACAGTTCATCAGATAGTAGGTTAGTAGGAAGAGGTTTGTTTTTATTAACAAACATGTATATATTAGGATATACATTAGGGGTGGGGGAAAAAAATCAGTACATCATAGTATTGCAATATTTAGCGTGGCAGTATTGTATCGATACACGGGCATCATGTATCGATTATTTATTATACAAACGACTAACCTCTTAACAATCCAACCCAGGCCCGGCTGCTATTCTGCCTTTCAGAGGTTGTAGCAGGATCACCCTTAAAGAAGTGAAGATACTGGTGTCATATGAAACTATAAAACCTAATGAATCCATTGGTACCAACCATGTCATATTAGCTTGTCGGGAAGAATGCTAAATAACGATCCATTAAATTTTGGTAAGAAAAAACTGGCATGGCCCATCAAAAGGGTTCTTTGACCTCCGACCTCTGACCTCAAGATATGTGGATGAAAACTGAGATGAACAGTGAAAACTGTATCTTATTAGATATAACAGATGTTGACAAACAGCATAATTTACAGCTGAAAAAGTTAATAAATCGCAATATGTCACAATATATCTTATCGCAATACTCAGCATATCTCAAAAATGTTTAAAATCGCAGAATGATCATATCGTGAGCTAAGTATCGTTATAATGATTCCCACCCCTAGTATATACTGTATGTATGATTGCAGTCACTTTTTTTACTAAGTTGCTAAAATTACTAAAATGCACTGTCTTTGGTGTCTTGCTGAACATATAATCACAGCACCAAACAATCTGAGAAACTATGTGGAAGCATTTTGGATTTGACACCACTGGAAAAAGTGTGTTTAAAGGTAAAGATAAGATAACATGCATACTGGTATATACTGTACATGTAGTGTATTGGTGGAAGAGCCTGTGAAAGTAATACACTTTTATTCTTAGTATAAATCCTGTATGGGTCAAAGTTTCTTTTTCTTCATTGGTATATCAATTATACTATAAAAATAAATAACTATTGACCCTAACTAGATCTTTCCAAACATTTTCCTATCAGGGATGAAGCCAAAGAGCAGTCACTCAGCAAACACGCTGTAAAAAGCAGCGTGTTTTTTTGGTGGCTACAAAAGAGAGTTTTACCACATGGCTGTGTGTCAGTGCGCAGGCTTGTGCGTGTGTGCAGGCTCCAAATGAGCAGAAGGAGGGTAGAGGGCTCGTCACAAGCCTGGCTATAGGAGATGATAAACAATCCAGCTGAAGTCAGCCATAAGGAGAGTCTGCCTGTCAGTCCTCTTACCCTAGAACAGCCTGGGGTTATCATGACGTGCCAGCACATTTGGTGTGAGCGTTTGACTGCTTCACCTCCTAATCGTGCCTCCTCCGGGCAGCGCTCTCCTGGGAGACCTCCCATCCTCTCCTCTTCCTGCTCCCCCTCTTTCGGCAGACTCTGTGTTGCTGTACTGAATAGTCGCATAACTGTGGACGGAGGAAGCTTGTAAAGTGTGAGGTTTGTTTCAGCAGTGGATGTGTCCATTCTTTACTGTTCTGCAGAAAACTATGTGTTTGGAGTTTATAACCATGCTACGCCTCTTAATGTGGATATTTTTGATCTTGGCCTATAGTTTTTATGCATTGCCGATAGCTCTGTTCTCCCATATACACTAAGGGCTAAGCAAGCACCAACAAATACATAAAGACATTTGTTCAGCACAGTAAAAACCCACACTGCTCTGTTTCCTGCCTACATACATTTGTTTAATGATTGATGTCCTAAAACATGGATATATTTGAAGTAATGTAAATATGCTATTAAGACTAGCATGGGGTAATTGAAAAGTAGACCACTCCAACCATGTTAATGTTTTATTGAGTGTTGTCTTAAGACAATCTGTCGACTGGGAATGGTCTGTTCACATCCACCTCCTAGTGGAAATTACAAGTATGAAATCTGGAATATTTTATGAACTTGAACATCCCCCACTTGGTATCACAAATTGCAGCCGTGTATCAACACTGGCTGCTAATTGTAGCTCTGTAACCACCAGTGTTGGCATGCCAGGGTACTAAAAAACACCATCAGGCCTGGCACTGATTTTGTGGGTTATAGCACCTCATCTGCTGCGTTTTCTTGGAAATCACTTACGAAGATGATGGGTTAGGTGGAAGGGAAGTGAGATTGTGACTATGATGATGGTTTTAAAAGGTTGACAGGAACGAGTCCATATCTACAGGCAGTAATACTGGCAGTGTCTAAATATGTTTTGCACATTATTACTGTAAGACCTACAGCTTAGACAGTGAGCATTTGTGCTGTACAGTAAAATGAGTATGGCTAAGAAACGTAAGTTCCAACGCTGTGAGCATACTATGTGCATCTGTGCTCTTGGCTCCATTGTCACATTAGCTGCAGCATTGCATGCTGCTATAACTGTATGTATGAACTAAATTTGTTTTCCCAAATCCATTCACCTTTTTAGTGTCAAGAAATATTTATAGCAATGTAAAGAAATATTTATATATAGATAGTTTGATATATTTACTTTTCTAAGGTTATTTTATTATTCATACTTAACAGTCATATTTCCCAGTCTGGAAAACACAGAAATATCCGCATGGCAGAGTGACACTTCCACCCACAGTATTTGACTTGTATTCTTAAAAAGGTGCAGCAAAGGTCACGTACTGTAGCTCTGCACTGAAGCACTTCCAGTAAATTTGTCCCCTGTGTGTCATTGCTAACTATATTTAACTCATGATCGCATAAAGCGGTGACCAGTTGATCTATAAAGCTAAATGATATAATTAAACTTTTCCACATTCAAAACTCCACAAAAAGATGGCCACAGTTAAGACTACATTCAACACCAGGTAGGTTTGTATGAGAGTATCCAACCACTCTTAACAACATTTTCAGCTCTAATTATTGTGACAGTGTCACAACTATTTTCTTTCCGCATGTAAGCATCTATTTCCGTGGCAGAGGCAGGCTGTTTGTATGTGGCCTGTGTAGGCCACATCTTCCTCTGCGGCTTGTTGTTCTGCGCATTTCTGAACCCACCCATTTATTTTGGTTTGTCATAAACTATATTTATCTTTTTTTCTCTCTGACAAGTGGGACTTGAAAAAGAACATAGTGTAAAGAGTGAAGCCCAAACAGCTCTCCCTTTCTGGCTCTCTCTCTGAGCGTCGAAAGAATTGCTGTAAGTCTGCAGTATACACAGTGCCGCCATTCTGTAAGCCAACGTTTTGATTATTCATGCAATGATTTAACAGGCATGTAATTGTGACTCAAAAAAAAGGCTAGCTGGTCAACTTGTTGACAAGGACATGCACTAAATACAATGTCTAACGTCTAACAAAGCACACATGCACACACAAAAAACACTGGGAAACCAAGATGATAATAAGTACAAGATAGAGCACAATGCTTTTCAAAACTGTCTGTGAATAAATGATTTGAAGCTTCTATGTTCACACATAACTGAAACCATCATGGTGATTTGATCTGGACACCAGATGCAACACTGTGAGCAGCCAGGTAACATTGGCTTCTATCATATAACTACAAACCTTACACTTTGTTCTCACATTTTGTTCCACTCAATTTCAGAACAATAGATCAGTCAAAGGCTGAGTGTCAACTCACCCGCAGAGCTCTGCCATTATAGGTTTAAAAGACTGATACTGATGTCACTGATATGTTGTGCCAATTTTCTATAATTTTATATTTGAACATTTTATTTTTCCTTCCAATTATTCCTTGAATTAACTGGAAGGAAGTTATACTTCACTTCTGAGATGTATTGATTAGATAATACAAATGGCCTTTCTCCAGCATCAACAGGTACAAATACTGGTTTGGTAAGTAAACATTTAAACTATGAACGTAAGATACAAGTTTCACATATCAGAGTTAACTCATTTAAAGACATAAAGATAGATTTGATCCTATGAAGGTCTTGCCATTTTTAATAAAGTAATATAAAAGGCAGAGTTT
>CAKAOH010019826.1:0-20142 GCA_916701665.1 Sebastiscus tertius
AAGAAGGGGGGGGGGCTTCAAGGAAAATAATTTGGGAACCAATGCATGAGAGCCAATAAACACTGTTTAATCCATTCCTTACACTTTTGTTCTTGTGTTTTTAGTTTTGGAAAGGCTGATACACCACCATCCATTTTCTTTAAATGCAGAGTATCACCCTCACTACAGCTCCATGCACACATAAATTCAAAGCGTAACAGACCTGCCATGCCTAGTTAAGGTTGCTAAGGTACGATTTCTCCTTACAGCGTTTCCCTGAGGCTCCAGTAAGCCAGAGAGGAAACTGAGCTGGGTTTCTTCTGCTATTAACTGTATAAAATTTGCAGTTTTCCTGCTCCTCCTGGTTAATAAGTGTGCTGGTCGGCTGGGGCATAGTGCTTACAGCACGTACTTAAAATGGATCACCTTACTGGCCGCTATTTAGAATAAAATGGTCATCTGTAAAGGGTATGCTGGCCTTATTGTTAAGCAGGCAGCAGCTCATAGTCGGTGTGTGAAAGTTATGCTCAGCTTTAACCTATAATGCACAGTAATGTCTTATAATTGCCAGTATAATTATCTAAATATCAAGTTCATGCATTGAATGTTTTATGCCTTATAATGTTGTATTAGTGGCACAACATTGAGTGTTTCCAGTGATTTCATGCTGAAGGAATAATAATATGCAAAGGTCATAATGTGGAAATACTGATAATAGTATCTATATTGTTCCATTAGAGTTGCCAATCTCAAGGATTCAGTCCCATCGCTCTGACCTTAAATGTAATCAAAGTTTATAACAGAAGTGTTTATGGACTCTCGGCTGTGAATGCCAACATATTAACTGGTTTGCTTAGATGTTAATTTCGGATTAAGTGATGCTTTAACCTCACAGACCCTTCGGTGGGTTCATCATTAGAAATTCAAATCATGAACTTTATGCAAGTTTATTGAGCCTAAATGTAAATTGATGCGGAATATGCTAAATTACAGGAATATTTTGCTATCAAAAGCAAGGACAGCTGTTGAAACCTTAAGAGAGAGAATATTAAGAAGATGAGGGGCGTCACAGAGGTGGTAGACTGTCCTGTACTCAGATGAATATGTGATGATTGGACGGAGCACACGGAAACCTGTGATTATAATCGACCCTTCTGGGCGAGGTTCTGTCCCTAGGTGCTGTGATTTGATTACTTAATGATACCAAGTCAATATATTCTGGTCTGATATGACCCCCCAAGCCAACATGGTGAAAATGAAACACTAGAAATTCCTCAACACGGTGCATGAACAGTCAAGACTGCTCCATGTTGTTCCCATTGACAACTGTGCAACGAGTACTCCCATGCTGGAATAAATACTACAAGTGTGTTAGATCGTGGTAACTTCATTAAGGAGATTAAGAGTCAATATGTCTGCACCAAATTCAGGGTCAATTCATCCAACAGTTGTAAAGACAATTCACTTAAAACAATAAATATTAACCTTGTGGTGGTGATAGAGGAAAAGTCAGGGGATCACCAAATCTGACTCATCGTTGCAGGAACCATGGATGTCTGTTCAAAAGCTGACATAGTGAATACAAGTTCAAATTTTGACCTGCTGGAGCACTAGATGAAAATGTCTATATACAGTATTTCAGAGGTGGTGAGCTCACCGACAGACTGACTTTACCAACCATAAGGCCATGCTGCTAGCCTAAAAACAACTTAATTAGGAATATGTATCCTGAGCACAATATGAACAAAAATAATAACGCTCTAGATTTTGACACAGGGCCCTTATAAAACAGAGGATTTTAAATTAGCTAATAAAGTAGGGCCCACTTTAGTTGATATTGTACCTCAGTGGTGCACACTCTAATTAATCAAATAGCCCAAACCAGTTGACATGCAGTAAACCTGGGAGAGTAGCCCACTTTGTTGAGTTGGCAATCCAGCCTTGTGAACATTGTAACAAAATATTTCCTTGGATATTAAAAAACAACAACTATAAAGCTGCAAAACAATTATTGTTGTAGGTTAATCTACAGCAGGAACTACGCAAATTGTTAATACGCTGCCGGTTCCCAGCAGATTAAATCTAATGTTGTTGATGAGACCCCCTGACCTTTCCCTTGCACCAGGTCAAATTCCATATTTATCCAAGCCGTGTTATCATGTAGTTGGCAGATTGCTATTAAATTTGATCTTCAAAGTACACATAATTGTCTTGCAGTGTACAGATATGAAGCTTTAATGCCATTAACTTTTATGTTACTTTACCAAAAACATCAGACGTTTGCCCAGGAGACCGGTGTTCGTACCCTGTGTGAAACCAGATAATAATGTTGACTCATTTGTCATGTAACTTCCGTAATTAAATAATGCCACTTCGGGAGTTATTTTATCCCAAACCACGATCTCTTTCTCAACCTAATTAAGTAGTTTTGTTGCTTCCTGTGAAGACGGAAGTTTATTTTGAAAAGACGCATGCATATAATGAGCGTAAATTGACATTAGTCACGTGTTGCTGGACATTCGTAGGAAAACACACAAAAAACGAAGAATAACTTTGCGTAAGATATCATACGAACCATTGTATGAGGATTCGTTGCTACAGTATGTAGTAGTATGGTAAAGTAAGTCAGAATCCGTTTGGGTAATCTTTGATATACTAACAAAGTTAACACAGAATTTGTTATAAAACGGAACGTCCCATTCAGTGAATTTCAATATACTACTGAAGGTTAAGGCTGTATCTGTGTAAGCAATGCAATATCCCATTTTGAAAAGCTTGTCTTAAAAAACACCTATTCCTCCTGGTCTGACAACACAGCAGTTCTTTGTATTCGACCTCCGAAAGTAAACAACACACACTGATGTAAGCTTACATAAAAATGCATTGTCATGAGCCAAGGTCAGTGCTGTGGTAGTAAACACACAGTTCCTTAGCCATACCTGCCAGGAAATATACACTATTTACTTGTATTTCTACAGACACGCAGTATTGAAGATTAGGTTTTTAATACTTGGGATTCTTATTTTAGACAACAAAAAGATTATTATACCAAACAATGCTGAGTCATTGGGTTATTTTTCAAACATAACCAACAAAATTCTGCAACTGAGCAAACCTAAAACATGCCGCTGTTTTTGTTGTTTAAAAAAGTGATGGGTGTTGAAGACATTGCTGATGATGAATCATCACTTTATTTTATTAAGTGACCCAAAGTATCACTGTTTGTCTTCATCTTGAATGATTCCATGTGTCTTGTGCAGCTTCCTGAAGGCAGTCAGGGGAGCTTCAAAAGAGTTTTGGCCATCAAGGGAGTTTCAACCGGTTTCATCCTCGTCTTCCTGTTGCTCTTTCTTTTTTTTTTTGCATGAGGGACAGGAAGAAATCCACAGAGACAGCAGCTTTGTAGTTTGAAGGGACGCTGGTTAATATTTAAATCAAACAGAAAATATTCTGAAGAAAATATGTTTTTTATGAGCAGTATACTGATTTGTGAATAGGTATAGACCAAGGCTTTAAAAGTTTTGAATAGTAAAAATTAGTTTTTATTTTATTTTTTTACTTTTTTAATTTCATTTTAGTTAAGTTTCAGTTTTTCAGAAAGGTTTAGTTTTAGGTTTTATATATTTAGTTTTACATTTACAGCAGTTTGTTTTATATGTAATGTCTCAGAAGTAGATAAATGTACATACAAAATACATGGCTGGAGAACTGTATGGATGTGGTCATAATGTTTAATCTTTGTGCTACTTTATGGTACATGTCCACAGGTGCATTTTTTTAAAATGTTTTTTATTTTTTATTGCAATACATTAACAAAACGACAAGAGGACGACATGACCAGTGAATACAGGCCAGTTAACACAATTTTGTCATGAAATGTGAGAACCAGGTGATGTCTGTGTGTGTGTGCGTGTGCGTGTGCGTGTGCGTGCATGCGTGTGTGTGTGCATTATGGGGTCTATAAGGTATTCATCATTTGTATTTACTGATTTGAAATTGTATTTATCCATTTATTCATTTTCTATCCTTTTTTTTTTGACTGACTGGTTGAGCTTGGGGGCGCCCCAAGACCGTTATAGGAGAGAGCTGGCCCATTGTGGGCATGATCCCTTAAAAAAAAAACAGCACCCAGACCCAAGGGAGGGAGTCTGTTTATCAGGGATGGGCGGTCATTTGATTTGTATGTTAAAAGAGGAGAGAGTTGACCCAGCCCTCCTTCCTCCTGCCGCACAAGGACGTTTTTTATCGCGAGGGATCGCCTCGCTTCCCGGCATTGGACGCTTGATGGGCTGCCATTAGACACAAGGCACTCAGCACCTGATAAGACAAACGCTCTCATTCGTAGGCTGCTGCTCCCAGCTTTCAAACCGGAACCAAACGAGCTGTTTGAAAACAGCTCGTTTGGTTCCAAAATTTTCTTCTGTTATATCACAAAAATATTTCACCAAAATGTGTTTCTGAAAACATTTCATGCGAGAAATAATCCATGCAGTTACTGAATCCGTCTTTATTTTGGATCGACAACGATTCTTTAAAAGTTTCTCGGGGGTTTCCAGAGGCAGCGTGATTGCATAAAGCCTAGACTTAACTCAACTTTATGCAAATGAAGAGCGACCAACATGATGCCCCATCTTGCGAATCGCGCCGTCACGCTACCAGAATGCATTGCATGACTGCTTACAAGCGCAAAAAGGATGGAGGCCGTGGTCACGTACCATTAGAGTCTGATGTGAAGCATCACACATAGCAAGTCAGTTCAATATCTGTGGTTCAATGTCATGAGAATTGATAGAAATTCATGCTGTCTCTTTTTTTGGTAGTCATATATCATAGTTAACTAAAACTGAAATTTAATAGTTTATTTTTGTTTCATTTTTTTTTACTTAGGCAATATTGTTTAAGTTTAGTTTTTCTTAAAGGATATAGTTTTAGTTCACTAAAAATATTTTTCACTGCTTATTTTAATTTTAGTTTCAGTTTTAGTTTACTATAATAATAATGGTTAAATACTATAAAAGTAACACCTGTAGAAATTCAGATGCTTTGTGAAAAGGGCAGTGTTTGTGGTTCAAGTAAAAGAAAATGGCTATATCCTGGTGCATATAAAAATGATAGAGCCACCCTTGATCTATGCTGTTTTTTGTATGCCGACCTTGAAGAAATTCTTGGAATCGGTTTAGTCTGGGACATGGTGCACCCGAAAGATGCTGACTCTCACTTTAAAGTTGAGAAGAATCCCTACCCCTTCTGCTCGGCGCTGTGCTCGCTCACTGCATCAGTGCGATATTGTTTGTGACCTGTGTCTCCTCCTTCATCCTTCTATTCACTTTCCTGCACTGTGTGAAAAGCTTGACGTGCGGTGCTTCGGCAGGAAGGATGGGCACTCGAGCAGCTATATCATATACAGTGTATCATATATCCGAGGCTCAGGCGCTCCGCGGGTCCCAGCTTAGCGTTCAGAAAAGACCTGTTGTTTCGAGATACCGGCCTGTGTCACGCTGTGCTGAAGCGCGGCGGTGATCAGCTGTAATGTTTACCCGATGCATTGCAGTCAAGGTCAGGGGATTGTGATGGCTGTTGCCAAATGTATGGGTATCACTTGAGACCTATGTGAGTCGAAGAGCTTTTGAAGAGCTTTTTTTTTTCATTTAGCATACACACAAACCGATTTGTGCCTGCTATTTCACCCACCACCTTTTTGAACTACAGGCTGAGATGGATGGGGATTTAATGGTAGGTCTTCTGTAAGTGATTCTCCTTAAGTTTGACAGGAAAGGAGGATATCTGGGTTAAATGCACACAACACATCTACCGGGCTCATCTGCGGTTGGCTGAACATGTACATGCAAGCTGTTGGATGGAGTCCCTTTAGAGACTTCACCTGTGTTGATACACCCAGGCTAACCTTCGCTGTCATTGCCGTCTGACGTCTGTTGTGTTCTTGCTGCAAATACAGATTTTAATTGTTTATCAGGGTCATTATTATTCAGTCACAGTCTGTGATGCCGGCAGTAGATCCATAATAGGGGAGCAGTAGGGTAATCAATCACAGAGCGTCGGGCAGCAACACTCGACACGTGGCATCTAAAATCCAAAACAAGTCAGCCATGTACGTAGCTCGATGGTGCTTTGAAGCTTTTCCAAATGAGTTTCGGGAAGAAACTTCAAGGAGAAATTTGCAGTGATCTCCAAATCACGGCCCTCCTTCAGACAGTTTTACATCTGGTCAATCAGATTTGGGCAGCAGGAACATCCAGCCGATCCAGAGGGCAACTTTCATGAACCGTTTCACTCTCCAAAAGGGGCTCTCCAAAAAGGTCTTAAAATTAGAGAGTTTTAACCTGACCCACCAGATGGTTTGATGCACAGAAGCATCTGAGAAGCCGTCATTGGAAACAGTTTGGAAAAGGGTAAAAAATAAACTTGGCAGGTGATTAGATGAACCATCTGTCAGTCAAACTCTTCGTGAAACCAGTCGGGAGAAAAGCGAAAACATCTTTTCCATCGAGAAAAGACTTCAGTGTCGTTTTTTGCTCCTCTTTCAATGAGGAAATACTCTCCAGTTCTGATATAACTGATGCTATTGCAGCATCTACGCTAACCTCTTCAGGAGCCACCATTGTTGTTTAAAACGAACAGTCATCCCTCCGTGTTGCGTCACACACACACACAAAAAACACGCTCGTAGCTGCCAGTAGCTCCTCACAGGACGCTGATTGGTCCGTTGTCTGGCTCGCCAGACACAAATGCATTACTTGAAGCCTAACAAGATGGATTTTCGTGTAATATGTGATCCTGCGATTCTTGCCTGATCTTGTGACATCGCGAAAATCTAATTATATCAGGATTCTTCATATATTAAAATTCACGGAATAAAAACATCTTGGCTATACCAAACTGTGCTTTTAATCTGAAAGGATTGCCTATTTAGAAAGCAGGCCACGATTTAACCTGCACACATTTATGTCTTCAATAATTCTGTCTGATTAGACGTCTGCACAGGTTCAAGTTGGGTGGAGCTATAATGAGATTTACATGAGGGCGCCAATGTGAATGTTAAAAGAGGAATTACTTTTGAACTTTTAGCTCATTTGTCATACTGTGGATCAAATTATGGTGTTATATAACATTGTGTTATACCATACAGAAGTGTATGATTTTGTATCATCTTATTGTACTGTTGTCTGGAATCAAATTACATGTTACTCTACTAAAATTGCATTATATAATGCTGTGTTACAATATCGTGTCAAGTTGTATTGTATTATAATGTGATGCATTATTTTAAAAAATGATAAAAGAGGATGATCTGAACAGGTGTAACAAGCATGGGGTAAAAATAGATGGAAATCAATGTCTGTACATGCACACTCAGGCTCTACAATCATTCATGATGTAGTCCACTAGATAGTGTGTTCACCACTTTATAGTGTTGACCCAATGTTTAATGATTTTTGATGGCTGGCACATGAGAGGAATGACCTGAGTAGTGTTTGACATTGTTTTGATCTTGCCAACTGAAATACTATATCGTAATCTATATAGAATTTCCTCTATGGTGTTGCATCCATGGGAGGGCGTATAAATAGCACGAGATTAAAAGGACATTCTGCGTGTCATGAGGACGCATTTTAGGCTTTTTGCGTGTCATTTGTACGTCACAATAAAAAAACTACGTTGACGTCCGCATTTAGGTTGAGGCAACACAACCACTTTGTTAGGTTTAGGAAATAAATCATGGTTGGGCTTAAAATAAGTAGGTAAACTAAATAAAATACTTACAACAACAACTTAAAACAACGTAACATAAATAAGGAAAACACGTCACAAACGTCACCAACGTAACTTACAAAACACCGGCCTCCTGGTTGAAAGTCCTGGGTTTGTTGGACCCATCCACCTCAATACAAACTACATAGCGAACAAATGACATGCCTAAAGCAAGAACGGCATTCTTATTGCACGCTAAATGCCTTGTGAATTATCGCGTCATTCATTTGCCTTTTCGTGCGACTGGGCTGAGTGAATAGGTGAATCATTTCGGACAAAGCCGTGGTTCTGAGAAGAGGTCTAATCAGGTAGAATAAGAACACCTGTGTGCTGGCGATATATAGGGCCAACAACTGCATGTCTTTATCGACAGACCAAGGGAGAAATTAAGTAAAGCTAGGCTGTAGTATTTTGTGAGTGAATAGGTCGACAACCTGTGTTTAAGCACAATTTATACGATATTCAGCTGCAAAAGATCTACTGTCTGTTATCTGTAGGCAACAGCTTCAAAGTTGCCCGTGATACTCTGTCACATCAAAAGGCAGTGAATAAAGGGAAATCACGGCTGGCGGGTTATTGAGTCGACATGTTGTTCTGCTGTGTTTGCTGCTCAGTCAAACAGGTGACAGAGAAGGATTTCCTCCAAAGTGACAGGCATGTTCTAAAAACTGTTTCTGTTTTTAGCTTTCCAAGAAAAGCTGAGAGAATGGCCCTTCAAAGTGTGCAGCTAGAGAGAAACCTCTGTGTGTGCGCGTAGGCTGAGTCACAGCAGGTTGTTTTTATACGTCAGGTTTCAATCTGGATTAACACCCCCTGCTCAATAAGATAGGTCTCTTTGTGGCATAATTAATGTGCAGTCATGAATAATTTGTCATTTTTCTCAAGGTGAGGAGGAATTTTTCAGTTAAAAGACCGACCCTGCAGAAGCATGAGGGAGAAAAATACGACAATCATTTCTAGACAAGGATTTCCTTCAAGTATCATGAGATCAGTTAGAAGGATATCATTTCTCACAATAAGCACACACACCGGGCGGCACCGCATCAACAAACCATTTGCCATTTCACTGTTTGCCGACTGCATTTAAATGCAGGATATAGTGAAGCATCTTTGAAGTCTATATCAAAAAGAATTATACATTCAAAAACCCTGTGAGAAGAGCTGAAAGTTTTATGCAACTAATGCAGATAGTTCCTCCATGTTAACCTCCTTCTTGTTGGTTAATTAACTAAATGACCAACAGCTAATGCCAAGAACAAGGTACAGTTCTGTTTTCACCAATTAGAGAACAGGAAAGGATGAAGGCTAGGAAGAGAACATATCCACATGTTGGTCTCAGACATCTGTGGGCACGTATTTAGTCAAATGTAACAACATTTGTTTGAATAAAAATGCTTGTTGTTATAAATGGAGAAAGCTGTAGGGAAACACATTGTATCTGTATAATATTTGATATGGTTGAAGACCAGTTTATGTCTGCATACTTTTAATCACTGTTTCAATTTCTAATGCTAATTTTGGTCATTTTCATATTGTTTAATACTGTGTGTTGCCTGGATAGAAACACACAACCAAATCAAGTCAAGGAGGCCCAGTCATTTTTCTGGAAAAATAGCTCCACAAACTTGACTTGGTGCTGCTGAGACTGGTCTTGCAACCTGGTATCACAGGAAGGCGTATAAATACCATGACATTACATGGACATTCTGCGTGTCATGAGTACACATTTTAGCCTTAATGCATTTGTACTCCGCTTTTTGCGTGTCATTTTGTACGCCATGCAAGCGTCTGCTAACTTAGGTTCAGGCAAAAAAAAAAACCACTTAGTTAGGGTTAGGGAAAACGCCATGGTTAGGTTTAAAATAAGTATATAACCTAAGTAACATACATATGGAAACAACATAACTCAACTACGAAAAACACGTTACAAATGTTAATAAAAAAACACATGACAATCGTCACATGACAAACGTCACTAACGCAACTTAAAAAAAAAAAACATCCACCTCCCCAACCGCCCATCATAAGTGGTCTTTCTCATTTTTTATACTATGTCGCAAACCCTTATCATAGATAGATGGCTTACAAATGGCGGAAATCAAGAAAGGCGTACTTATTGCACGCTAAACGCCTTGTGCATTATCATGGCATTTATACCAATTTTCGTGGGAACTGGCGGGTCTTGCCTTTATCTTGAACCCCATTACAGCATGCCATTTTTCTAAAAGCAATTGGAACTTGATGGAGCAGCAGAAAGTAGTCAATCCACATTTGATTGTGTGGCAAAACACTTTCCATGACAATCCACGAAATAGATTCACAAAAATAACCACAGAAAAGTGTGATTTATGTGAACTGTTGAAATACATTTGCAAATGTGAGCTTCTGCTCAGCTCTGCAGCGAAGCAGAGACTGGCCACAGACAGCCACATAAAATGTGCAAGTTGACAAATAATCTGCATTCTGCCACAACCACAATGACATAAAGGTGCCACAGGTAGTTTGAAGCTTTTTGAATCTCTCATTGTTATTGTTTTTCGTTGTTTTTGCAAAGATGAGTAATACCCAATTTTGTGCCCCCGTGTCTACATGATATATATATATAAACCAGCCAGAGTGGACTATTCCATAATAATCAAGTGTGTAAATAGGCTGTGGTGGCAGCAAATCAACCCTACCTGTAAACATGACAGATGGACCGAGAGGAGAGGCAGCGACCCCCTTGCTTGCTTGGAGGGAAACCACACGGATGTGACAGAAAGCAGAAATTCTGAAAGACAGAATTGTGATTAAATTAGTGGGCAGGGGGGAGGTATAGAAACGCTGGCTGGTTTTTGCTCATCCTACCAGACTTTTTCCATTTTATCCTTGTTTTTGTGTAATACTCTGATGACGCCTTGTAGTTAGTCTCAATTTTTTCCCACAGCACATTTAATTAGCTAAACAAATGTTGATGAATCCATCTAGTCGGAAAAAAGTGCAGGTGGTTTTGAACTTTTCAGTCTGAAAAAGACAGCAATGTCATCTGCTCTACAGCCCTCAACGAAAATGAATGAAAACGTTTCAAGGAGAATTTATGTGTTTATTGTTGGACCATTTCCTATGTAGATGGCAGCATTTCATTATTTCATTTTTAGATTGCTTTATCGTCAATGGTCTTATCATTCATGAGTCTAAAGCCCTTGACTTTGGGGAGAGGATAGTTATCTGAAGGCTCAAAATGATATTGCTTCAAAAAAGACAATGCTTTCTCTTTGGACAGACTCTCTTGAACCTTCGGTGTCTTTGTTTCATATCACTTTCACATATTAAAAAATTGCCCTCAAGTAGCAGTAGCATCTGGGTGTCCTGATTCAGAAGCACAATACAAAATGAATCCCGCTACACGAATGCAATCTACATGATTACAAGAGCAGTCCACTCCTGGAAACTGATCTGTGATGTCAGAGCTCATGTGCATAGAGAGGATTAATATGGCAACTGCGTTGAAAGACCAGGCTATTCACGAGTGTTTTTAATCGCGCTGATATATCTAAATCAGACAGCTGCTGTCCGCACATAAATCTTCCCTCTTCGATTGAACATTGCCTCGTCTTAATTAGCAGAGCAGTCCGGGGAGATTATAATCATCTCCAGGTTGCATAATAAAAACCATGCATTGTTTGCATTCCTGAGATGTGACTGAGCGAACCGTTTAGGGATTTACATTTTTCAAATTAAAGATAAATATGGAGATAAGGGAAGAACATGTATGGGAACAGATGGGACGCTGTTGGAGAAGAATACATGAAAATCAAAAAAGGGAAAATAAAAAGAAATATAGAGACAGAGAGACAGATGTAATGGCTTATCCAGAATGGAGTTTCGCCATTGTTATTCATAGAATTGCATGCTTGGATTAGATAGAGGTTTCTCACTCACATAACATTCTCATGGCCTGAAATTGCCACTTAATTCAATGACAGTGCAATGAGATCTGGCATGATTACAAGACAAAAAAAAAAGCAGCATTGGCACAGCCTGGCAAGGAGCTGGGACATCTCTAGTTATTTTACAAAGATGAAGATCGCACAAGTAAGGTTTTTATTGTATTAAAACTTTGCATTTTAATATACCTAATCTAAAACTACAACATTTTACTTTTTTTGCATAAACTGTATTATCCCTAACTGTTTACTTTTTTGCATTTTGACAGTACTTGGGAACTAAGAGTGGAGACAGAGGATGAAAACTGAAACAAATGCAACAAACCTGGGTCAGATTCAAACCCCATGTTCCAGTTTCACGGTTTGTTCTTCAGTCCAGTGAGCCGCCAGGACACCATAATCTCTTTCTTCACACAGTTTCCCTTGAAATAAAAACACTGTTATTAATAGCTGCTGGACCAAACAGGGCTCTACCACAATCCCCTGATAATGAAATCTTACTTAATGCATCTTTAATGCTTATACAATCTTACTGGAGTTGAAATGTCAAAGTATAGATATATGTAAGCTCTATTATTAAAAAGGTAATGTTAGCCAGACTTTTGTCTTATGTGCATTGTAAGAAAGGAAGTTTGAGATAACTACTCCTACATGTCTGCACATCCACCTCACCACACTGTAAAACCTGCCTCTCAGAAATAAATCTCAGTATCAATCAAACACGATCCAGCTTTCTGTTGATAGGACAGATCAGTGTGTGAGTCAATCCGGAGGGTTATAAGACTGAGTCTGTAAAGCTCAAACACAACCAGATAATCTTCGCTGACCGCCAGTTCTGGCAAAGCATCTGATCCCCCCCCCCGTGGGTACCGATGGCCGGTGTCCTATCAGGAACAGTCCTCGTCCAGAGGCGTTTTCCAGAGATAACAGACCCTCAGGAGAGCAGGGACATTAAGTAGCTGAAAGGTCTGAGAGGAGCTGGATAAACATTGAACTCAATAATATTGAATTTGTTTAGCAAACTCTGCATCTCAGGGAAAGCTTATTACACATGCAGAAACATCTGATTCTGCAAATTAATCATTTGACACCTTAACAAGAGCTTCACAGATACAAGATTAATTTCTGACTACTGGCAAGTATACATGTGTCTCTTAGGCAACACCGCTCCTATGAGCACACATGTGCCTCTGCAAAAAAACGCTTTGATCTTTTCTCCCAAGAGCACAAGATCAAATGAACAAAAATGAGAAAAGTCCTGCAGCATTAACGCTTGGCAGAGAAACATACGACAGGCGAATAAGTGCTGTTTATTTAGCAGTTGAACCAATAAAGCACTGCAGAGGAATGCACGTCTACGCGCGATGAGTGTAAAAGACACAAAATGAGCAGAATTTCAATCCAAGCTGGGCCTGACTGCAGCAAAAATATTTATAAGCAAAGAACAGTAAATAAACCCTCGGCTTGGAAATGAACACAGCAAAACTATTCATGCATAAATACATAAATGCATAAATTGTTCGGCAATGGATTAAGTAGAAACTTCCTAAAGTAATCTTTGTACAAATAAATGCCCAAACTCGACTGAGCTCATTCAGAACTGATGCATTTCACTCCCGTTCGTAATGTGGAGTAACAGCGTTACACTGCTGCATCTGCTTCACATGTGTCGACCGGCGCTGTCGGGATTTCCCATCCTGCTTCACTGTGGTAATTGAAAGTGTGCAGGAGGTGTGAGGCCCAGTGCACAGGGACTTCATTAGTAAAGGGAGAGATTTTTACCTGACCCATTTTCAGAATACCCTGAGTGCTACAGAGAGCTTTTTTCTGACATCCCAACTCCTGTTTTGACATAAAGAGGAAGGGTGATTAATTTATTGCTATGGCATGTGTGAATCCACAGAGAGCGTCTCTGGGTCTTTTTCCAGACCTGGAGTCCAGGAGGTCTGCAAGGCCAAGGTCAGACTGGCTGGTGATCAATCTCAAATACATTGTCAAATTCATGCTATAGCGTTTTTTGCCCAAAGCCTCCAAATCTCCCCCCATGATGCAAATGTGGTTAATTCCTTGTTTATTCTACTAAAAACATCACATGAGGATGCAGTAAGGGAAACTCTGAGCTGACTGTTCCAGTCAAGCTGAGACAGACAGATGTGGATCATTTAAAGATCTCCCCACTGATAGATTTATGCAGACAAGCGTGCGGAATTGTCTAGTTTGGAAATCACTTTGCTTCGAGCTGACTGTCCGCTCACTGGAAGGAAGCAGGCGGGCATGAGCGGAATATCAAGTGTCACACAGATGGCAATCATAGTTACTGTTGACGGATGTAAAATTGCACCTTATGAAATTAATCACAGGGTATTCATTAGGAATAACCTTTTAATTATGTAAGAACTAGATAAGGAGTTATTGTTTACCTGCACAGAGAAACAAGCCAATTGACAATGACCTTGTGTGTTTGTTTATTTTTAATGCGCAGGTACAGCGATACATGCATGAATAACTCCTGTGTTTACATCAACAAGAACAATCTTGATGCAGATCTCAAATAACAGAAAATTGTTCACTTGAAAATGATTTTGTCTTTGGTATGTCACAGCATACTCAAATTATCTCTGAAATTAAACAGTTGTCTGTCTGCTCTAGTTAAGGGAAGTTGTTGTCTGCAAAATTCCACAACTTGATGTTCAACTAACTGAGACACTCATTATCGAGAGAATACGCAGACAGAAGTGTAGCCTCAATTAAGCTTGATGATTTATTACAATATGGAGCGTTTTGTGGGGAGAGAGAGAGCTGTGTATGAAACAGAAACTTTCAGGTATTTTCAGTGGGCAACCTTTGGATCTGAAAAGTGAAGCCAATGCTGAAGTGCTTTAAACTTACATTCTTTCTGGGCACTCAAATAGCTCAGTTGGTAGAGTGGCCGTCCAGATAACAAGCCTGAGTCCTTTTTTTTTCGTATGTCGCCCCCTCTCTCTCTCCCCCTTTCTAGACTATCGACTGTCCTATCAATAAAGGCTTGAAAATGCCAAAAAAATAATCTTGGAAAAAAAAAACTTGCATTCTTTCTAATAGCCAGCAGGAGGCGACTCCTCTGGTTGCAAAAAGAAGTCTGATAGAAGTCTATGAGAAAATGAGCCTACTTCTTACTTGATTTATTACATCATCATTGTAAACATGAGTTTATGGTCTCAATCGCTAGTTTCAAGACTTATTCAATACAGCATGATGTTCATTTAGTAAATTATGGTACCATTTAGAGTCAAATAGACCATAAAGCAGGGGATACTTTAGGGCATGGCTACCTTGTGATTGACAGGTCGCTGCCACAGCGTTGTCCGGTCTGGGAGTTGTCGTGTTTTCGTCTTAAACTTGAACCCTTTCACAGTGTTTTTTCAGTTCGTGAAAGTTAATTCTAACCTTCTTGTTTTTTTGCCGAAAAATGTCTTATTCAACGTTCAGTTGTGCTTAGCTCCACCCTCTCGTGTCACTTCTGGTTGCAAAGAACCAACATGGCGACAGACAAAAACCAAGATGGTGACGGACAAAATGCCGAACTCGAGGCTTCAAAACAGCGGCCCATAAACCAATGGGTGACGTCACGGTGACTACGTCCACTTCTTCTATACAGTCTATGGGTATATTGCAGGCTTACCAAGAGTAAGATTCATTGTAGAATCCCCTCCTAAAACTCTCTGTCTCATTCGGGGACAATGTTGACTTTATAGCTACGTTCAACACAGAAATGTTGTGTGAAAATGATTCCTTTTCAGACATTAGCTGTCGGCTGTGACCAAAGATTAACAATTTTGAAGCCTATATAACTTTTTTCGGTAAGCAATGATTATGATGCTGCTTTCCCTCAGATAAAATTGTCCTGGAGTTGTGTCCGATCCTTAATGAGTCTGGAGTCGACAACTGGCGCAGACGTAATGGGTCATGAAAAAGCTTATTTCATTCGGTGTCAACTAGGGAGGCAGATTTTGATTCATCCCAAATCTGCATACCCAATTTACATTTCAAAAGGCAGCAATCCTTTTAATTTCCATGAAATTGGGTGTCTATTAGAGGGTGACTGAGATACATGGAATACACGAATCAGCCCAATAGGATTCTGACTCGGAGGACATCACACGTGGGAAATAACCATGCGGATTATTGATGTGTCAACCTCTCATTTTTTCTCCCATCACCTCCCAAATCTTCATAATCAATAGCTTATCAGACAAATAGGTATCCCAATACCTTAATGTTGTCTTTTTGTATAGTCAGGGGTTTCTGCAGTGGAGCGGATAGAAAACTTTCGTGTCATATTAGGTCAGGTTTTATAAAAATAATCGTCTTTTTCTTATCAATCGTTCTCCAATTTGTTTTTGTAATGGTTTTGCAAATGCCCTCGGTGGCTTGCTTACAGATTTAGTGGTAGCTGGAACGTTTAATACAGCAATATGATATTGCCTTTTACTTCTGTTGCCCTGGGACCACAGTCAGAATTATGTAACTTCTTATTCTGCTCACATGGATCATCCTCTGATGTTTCCTGGGCAAGCCAGAAGTATTTTCGTGACCCAATTCTCTAAATACACAATTGAGTGCTTACATGACGGATCTATGAATGTAGGTCAACACTTTATGGGTTAGTCCTGCTGAAGTGAATATGTCCTGACTACACATCCTCTTTTTTTCAGAATAACTTTGACAAAGTTGTTCATACTCCATCCAGTCCCTGCTATACCAGAGGACTTATTCCTTTAATTTTGAACAGAGAAAACAGATGATACTTCTGTTCTGTCTGTAATATGTGTGATCCAGAGGCTGATATGAACACATTTGTTCCTATATGAGAGGACACTCTCACAGAAATCATTTCTCACATAAAATGACATCTCATATTCTCTTCCTGATACACTGTCTCCACAAAGCTGCTCAAAGAGGTCGCAAATTTAGTTTGCCCGTCTTGTCTCTGATAAATAATAGTTCCCTCACCTCTGGCTCTGTTCCACCTGATGTTGAGCATGCTCCTACAGACAGTCTGCGCCCTTCTCTTAACTCAAAACAATTCATTGTAGTGTGACTAAAGTTTCAGCGTGACATTTCGCCATGCCACGGTGCTGTAATATTCCTCTTTAAAGTTCCTTGTGATCTATGTTTAGCATCTGTTCCTTGACAATGCTCCAATATTAGGCGTCCTTATGTGCTGCTTCTGATACAATCAATCAACAGCCTTAAAGGGTAATTTCTGTATTTTTCAACCTGGACCCTATTTTCCCATGTTTTTGTGTCTAAATGACTAATGGGGTACAACAACGTTTGAAATTGGTCCAGTATTGAGGGAGTACACTGCAGACGGCAGTCGCTATGCGGACTGCAATGTAGGGATGCCACGGTGAAGACATTTTCCCACCGGTTCATTAACTTGTGTTACAGATTACACCGGACATTTTACAAGAAAAGATGACGCTCAATATACAGCGCTTACTTTGATCTTTGTCGTTGAATGGTCTGAGTCATCATACCAAAAGTTTACAGATTACCTCATTGACGTTATGGTTCCCTAGCATTGGGTTTAAATCCGAAATATTGCCAAATAGGCACTTTTGCTTTTCGCTTAGACACCAAATCCTCGGCCGTCGTCTTGTCTGTCAACTCTCTCTCGTCCTGTGATAAGCGCGTGAAATCTGACTCTTAATGCGCTGTGTTGAGACTCCATACATAGAAGATGCTTTTGCTTTCAGTTTATAATTGTAGCACCCATCATCCGCTTATGTATTGATAAAACGCTTAGTATTTTACAATTTTTTTTTTTTTTTTTAATTTGATGAACGTGGGCGCTGATACGCCAAAATGAACTTAATGTTGTTGTTTTTTTCTATTTTAAATGCAAAAGTGATGTAATCTGTGTGTGCCCCAACACTTTGCAACACCGGTAACACCGACTACTGTGGCAAGCCTACTTCAATGTCATCATATCGGGCAATTGCGTCACCGTCAATCTACGTCCACTAAACGTGCTTGATTTTGCCATGACAGGCTCAGATTATTACAAGTGTCTGACAACATTATGGAAAGAACCCTACAGAGAAAGAAAACCTTTTTCTTAAAGCAACAAAATCTGCCTTCCAGCACCTATACACCTCACTAATAAACACAGTATATATTGATTGTTTAATACATGCAAGAAACAAAATGGAAAAAAAAAGACGAGGGTTTTAGAATAGTTTTTTCTTCCGTGGACAGAGGCAGGCGAGCTGTTTGCTAAGATAACTGTCTACTGGCTGTAGTTACAAGTATAGTGAACAGACTTCAGAGTGATATCGATCTTCTCATCTAACTCTTAACAAGAAAGCAAATAAGCAGATTTCCAAAATGTCAAACTATTCCCTTAAGAACCTGCTTGGCATTTTGAACTCTATACTCTTCACTGGTTCTCAGTGAGCTCGGTCAAGTCAGAGGCTAAAGCTGAAGATAAAGAAAGGGGTCACAGCTTGTTGGAAAAAAAGAAACCTGAAGATGTTGAGGGGCAGATATAGAGGGGGGCAGAAATCGCTGATGAAGAAAGAGATGACAGCAGATTAACAGGATGGAAAGATGAATTGGTCTTAGCTGGAAGGGCAAGAGAGTACAGAGGATGGTGAAAGGAGATTGCAAACAGCGACCGCTGAAGGAGAACGAGGTTAATCAATTGGTAACGCACAATGACGTCTTTGTGGAGAATCCAGTGTTTGAATCTAAACAATGTTTCATTTTCCTATTAAATCTCTTGGACAAAGACAGGGGATGTTGAAACAGAAAGAGAGCTTTAGAAAAGCCTGATAAAAGAAACCCAAAGTGTGCAATTACACGGCTAGTTAAAGAAAATTAATGGAAACTGTTAATTTGAAAGGTCATCTGTAACTCTAATGCCATGACAAAGCTTTCTCTCTCTCTCTCTCTCTTGTTCTCTTCCTTCAGACATATTTTGAAAGAAAGTATCAAAAACATGCCTGAGGACAGAGGAGGCACAGGTGTTTCTGTTAACATCAGCCAGAGATTCAAGGAAAAATGAAATAGGAAGAGGGTTTCGGAAATGCAGCTGAATCCAAAGACCACAACAGGTGTTTTTACTCTTACATAGACTTCTTTATATCAGTTTTCACAGCCTGGTTTATCTTTCTACAGCAGATGGGTAAAACTGTTAAGTCAGTGTCCTTCAAAGAGAGTTTTCACTCTTTTGTCTTTGATGAGATCTGCATCCAGAGGACGTGATTACGGACCATGATAAGAGGCAAAATTAAAATACGGGGACTGTCCTTGTCTGGCAAAAACAGCCAAGCAAACCGTTGGTGCTAATAGCCAAAAGGGATAATTGCAATGTGAAAGGCAATTTTAATGACTCAGTTTTATGACTCAGCGCTGAGAAGACGACGATGATCATTTAAAGGCAATAACTCAAAGAAGAACATTTAAAAGCCATTTATTTTAACATATCCTACAGCTGTCTTTGGTTCCTTTAGTTGTTCGAGACAGGCAGGCGAGGAAATTTAATATGCGAGGCAGAGAGGTTTTAACTGTCAAATTCAAATATAAGCTGTCTACCAACTCCATATATACTGATAGTAGATTCATATATTTATTGTTTTTGCAGTTGTTTTGTACTAACAGGAAATGATGCAAGGCAGCCACCAACTGATGTCAACTAGGTGGTGTGGAGACAGGGCCCTTTTTAATAACCAAAGTAAGACTAATGAGCCGGTTATTGTGGTATTATTCGTCACTTGTTTTGATTAATGAAAGAGTGGAGGAGATTAAATATTTAGGAAACTTTTTTGATTGCGCTTTAAGTTTTACAGAAAACACAGAATACATTTCTATAAAAAGCAATGCAGCGTTTGCATCTAATCAGGAAATTAGATTCATACGATATGAGCAAGAACATCTTAGAGACGGTCTACAAACGTCTTGTTGAAAGTGTCTTAACTTCTATCATGTGTACATGGCAATGGGCACCTATAGGGGCTAAGGACAAAATTAGACTATCCAGAATTACAAATATGACCAATAAAATTATTGGGAAAGAGCAAAAACAACTGGGATGTATACATAAAACACAGGCGAAACAAAAAGCTCCGACAAATTGTGTCTGATCCTGCTCATCCTCTTTTGAAAGAATCTATAAAACTACCCTCGGGAAGACGCTACAGATCCGCCGCAGCAACCAAGAGCATTTACAAAACGTCAATCATACCAAATGCAATAACTTTACTAAATTCATAAACACCATTTACACTGGGACCATGTCCGCTATTGTTATCTGTACTGTGTGTTGTGCTATTTATTGTATTTACTGTGATTTACTGCATGTTGTGCTATTTATTGTAGGGCTGACTTGAATGCTTCGAAGCTTCGGCCGTTGCCATGGTATTCAACCTCCAAATCAGTATTTGAATGCTTTGTTTTTTAGTTATTTATTTTTTATATATTA
>CAKAOH010019827.1:0-14051 GCA_916701665.1 Sebastiscus tertius
ATTTTCTGTGTGGGACAGTTTTATTGTGAAAGTATCCAGGCGGAAGTGGTGTTCCTCTGCTGTCAAGAAGAAGAACAACAGTCAGGACGTCAGTTCATCTCTGGTGAGGATTCTCGTAGTTTACAGTGTGAGTAGTTGGTTGTCACACTTAACATGAGTGCGTTAGTTCAAAGCTTGTCACTTGTTTTAGTCTGTTAGGGTGAGTTTGTCTCTTTGTTTTGATACGGGACTGTGGCTGCTAGCAGTTAGCATGCTAAGCTAAGTTAAGTGGTTGGTATTCAAGATGGCTAACTAGTCCTGAGAGATCCTCAGGTGTAATAACAGGACATGATGATTCGTGTCGCACAGACTGACGTTTCATATACAGACGAGTAGTGAGGAGCTACGTAACGTGACCTTGTTAACTAACGTTAGAAATATGATGGAAGTAACGTTAGCCAGCTAGCTAGTTAGCTAACTATCTGACCTACTCAACAGCCAACGTTACTGTAGTAACTAACATATCATGTAACGTTACTGTAGTAACGCACCATGTAACGTTACTGTAGTAACTAACGCACCATTTAACGTTAGTGTAGTAACTAACGCACCATTTAACGTTACTGTAGTAACTAACGCACCATTTAACGTTAGAGCTATTTGCTGTTTGGCTGGTTTGGGAGCTAACTAAGTCATTTCTGTCGTCATTTCAGGGGATAATACTGTAACTCACTTGTTACTACGGCTGAAGTTACTTTGCAGATGAAGATCTTGCATGAACAGTGTTAAAAAAAGAGTATTCAAAGTCTTGTAGCAATTCTAAAACGTTATCACAAGAATGCAAGTAAAAGTTCTACATTCACCATGTGACGTTACTTAAAGTAACGTCACAGAAGTATCGGTATTAATGTCAGCAGGGCTACTTGAATATGAAAACTAAAAGAAGCTTTACATCATCATCATAACCTTTATGTAACTAGGAAGTCACATTGAGATTAAAACCTCTTTTACAAGTGAGACCTATAGTCAAGACAGGGTCAAATAGCAGCATCCAACACATTAAAAGACAACATTGAATCACGACAGCAACAGTAGGTAGGACAGAATACATTACATCATTAAATACAGTGCATTAACAGTGCAGCATGTTGGTCATGTGTTTGCTATTTTAATTGAAACAACTGCAGCTTGCAGTGACCACTTCCTTTATTCTATGTTTAAAATCATTTAAAGAGATAAGGGTCTCAAGTTTAAGCTTGGCCTGCAGATCATTCCAGGACCGTAGTGGAACAGGCTTGTTTTGCCAGCTTCTGTACTGATAGAGGGCACTTTAAACTGAAGCCATTTATGTGACCTTAGATTATAACTGTTTTGGAGATTTACAAACTTCTGGTTTAAGTTAGTCGGAAGTTTGCCAGAGATGATCTTATAGACTACTCTAGGGTTGTAACAGTATGAGATTTTCACGGTACGATTCTCAGGAAATATCACAGTTTCACGGTATACGGTATTACACCATTATTATTATTAGTAGTAGTAGTAATAGTAGTAGTAGTAGTAGTAGTATCAGTTACAATGACCCTTAAAAGAAGGAGAACATAATTATAATAAACAGAATTATAAACCATATAAAAAAACCCCATCATGTATGTAACTATAATATGTTATATAACTAAAGCACGTTAGTTTCCATGTTAGCAGCACTCTAGCATGTAATTAAATACTAAGAGAAAAATAACATCAGCAGTGAGCTTTTAAAATAATAATTTTCTATCTATTCCTCTCTCCTTGGTTGGGAGGTCAGAGTGTCTCTCAGAGTGTCTCTTGGGTTGACATCACTTTCACTTGAATCAGCAGGTGGCAGGCAAGACACAGGAACTTGGCTTGTGTCTTAAGGAGTTGTAGCATTTATTCACAGACAAATAGTCTATACTGTACACACAAAGCAGTGCTACATTCACAGCTATAACGTTACTGCTGACTTCATACTCACGGTCACACACACAGTCACAGCTTCCTGATTGTGTGTTTCCTTCTCATCTCCTTCCAGGTTACAAGACAAAGATGGCATCAAGCAGTACAAGCAGCGACGAGGAGCGGGGCATCCGAGAGTGTGAGCAGTATGTCCAGAAACACAACATCCAGCAGCTGCTCAAGGACTGCATCATCCAGCTGTGCACGGCCCAGCCTGACCGGCCCATGGCCTTTCTCAGGGACTACTTCGAAAGACTCGAAAAGGTGGGTCCTGACACGTGTGACAGCAAAGGCTCTCTTTGATATGGGTACTATGAGCAAACCTTTTAAGTGACGCAGACTCGCTTGATTTACTATTAATATCAAATAGGATATATTTTAATGCAGGCCCATCTTGAAATTAAGTTTCTGAGAATTTAAGCTTTCTATACAAGCATAGGCGCAGTTTACAATGGTTCAGGGGGGCTCACTGAACCCCCTAGAAATGCATATTATAGAACTAATAATTTATTGTAATGATGAATAATATCAAGCTTGTTGTGTCTTCATAATGACAGAATAAGAAACCAAGAAGATGAGAAGATAGATTTCTGGTATTTTCTGGTTAAATATTCTGTTACGCCATGTAAACAAACCACGTACCTATCAGCTGTGAGCTCCAGATCAGACTAGAGACGTAACCACTTAAAAGATGGGTGAGTAGTGCTCGCTATCTTCTGATGTTTATGTTTCTTAAACGGGAAGCACAGGTTTTATACTGCGATATTTACTGAAAATGACATAGGCTACAATAGCCTACAGCCAACAGTAGCCTAAGTAAAACTAGCCAGTAAACTTTCAGGCGATCTCCAATATCTGACCAGCTACCACCTCATTTAGGTGTTTGTAGTGAAATGAGGAAGTATCGTATCAGATAACTCCTCATTTCATCCAAACCAATCAGCCGTTCCTCATCCGTTGCTGCGCATTCACAGTGAGCAACAGGAATAAATAGAAACAAGGCAAGTTCAGCTCATAACGGCACGCTGCGCAGCGCTTTGTCGCTCGCAGCCAGTGAGGACATTCCAATAAAAAACAATGCAATCAAACTGATTTTGTCACTGATGTTTAATTGCATTGCATTCTGTTTGTAGGGTGTAATATGTAGGCTACACGCATTGCAATACATTAGACCTCTCTGCGTTGTACACATTATATTCCCTCTAGATTAGTTTTTTTGTGAACCCCCCAACCTTAAAGTTCAAACTGCGTCTATGTATACAAGCAGTCTATTCTTCTTGAGTATCAGAGGTGTGGTTTTGTGTACCTGTTGCCCCGCAGGAGGAGACCCAGCAGATGGCTTCGCAGCAGAAGTCTTGCTCACGGTCAGACTCCCGTGAGGAAGAAGTTTCTCCACCCATGAACCCCGTGGTGAGGGGTCGGAGCCGGAGAGGAGCCATCAGTGCTGAGGTGTACACTGAGGAAGACGCTGCATCCTATGTCAGAAAGGTCAGTGGTGGTAACTTGTTTTCATGTTTTCATTCACACACCTTTTGTTGGGTCGATTTTCCGTTTTCGCTCGTTCGGGCCGGTGCACGAGCTTACGCTGGTTTGATTTCATGCAATGGGATGAAGAGATAAGATGGGTTTCTGCCAGCCAAGCAGGGTGAGTGGCTGGTGTTTGATTTATGCTTACACGTGGATTTGGATGACACCAGAGCCGATCCACACATCTCTACTACTGAGTTTTTCAGCCCATTTTAGCTCATTTTTTGGGGTTTTCTGGTTCCACAACTCTACTTGGCCTGGTTTCCAGCCACAGCAGGCAGCTGTTTTCAGTGAAAAATCTCTGATAAACCGACTGTACACTACATGCTCGACACCAAACATACACAGTTAGAGACTAGCTGGTGAACATAGTGGAGTGGAGAGTTGAGTTAATATTGGATTTGCGTTCATCAGGTGGACACAAACAGAACTCCAAATGAATGCTAAAGTTGGTATGGTGACGCAGCAGCGACACACACTCCTTGACAAGGAACCTCCAGTCCTCCAGTCCTCCAGGACCAATTTGCTTTACAGTGCTTAACTAAAACGACACTACTATATATACTATTATATTATAGGCTTCAGGTTGATGATGTCTTATACGACCCCAGGTTTCATCCCGTACCGCCCTGACTCCCTGTAGGATCGACAAACTTTCTGTTGCTGCCGTTACACTGGTTAGATCCAGCGCTGCTGCTGGCTACCAGCCCGCTGTGACCCCCAGCATTGGGGTTTGCGGTGGCTAACTTTGAGTACAGCCACTAACTGAAGGTCCGTCTCCGCAAATTATGACAGCTACAGTAGCTTGGAAAATAGCGATACAGAGATACACTGACTTTGGTGAATTTACTGTTTATCAGACCACAAATGAGATAAGAACTAGCTAGCTAGCGCACCCCGCCTCACTCCCCGCCGCTAGGAGAATACTTTGCCACATTTTTACATTTTATTTTTATACAGGCTTATTTTTCAAGGTGACAGCTCAAAATAAGGTCTAAAATCTTGCCAGTATATCACACACCTTCCTTAAAAAACTGAAATACTGCACAGGCAGACGGCACCAACACTGTCCCTCTGAGCATTGTTACGTTATTAGAAATACATGTTGGAAACCAGGGAAATATTGTGTTTTTTTGACAATCGCAAGGACCTTTTGAAAGAGGAGAGGACCTGATACACAAAGGACATTTTATTTTGGAGGAAATGTGGACTTTGTGGAGACAGACCTTCAGAATCAGTATTGCTTCATTTGCCAAAATGTACACAGGAATTTGACTTGGTGATACAACGCAGTAAAAAAACAATAAAGTAAGAAAGGTTAAGTTTAAAAAGTTAAAGACAGATAAATACAATAATTGTATACACTTAAGATGATAAAATGCTACATTATGCTACATATACATATAAGTCCTGGCAAATAAACACATATTGTATTGTCCATAGTAGGGGGTAGTAGTTCCCATACAGTGAAAAAAAACTATTCAGGTGTCTGGTGGTGCTGATGGAGCCGAACATGTGGCTGAATGGGAGCTTTCTGAAGAGAGACAGTGAGCCGGGTGTGATGGGTCAGCCACTATCCCACTAGCTTGTTTTCTGGCTCTGGCATCGTGCAGAACACTCACAGGCACCTGTTCTTGGCCTGTGAGCAGCCTGGCTGTTCACAGCACGATGCGTTCCAGTTCGTGTTTGGTGTGGGCAGAGGCTGTGGGGTAGTGATTGAGGAGGTGAGGACGCTCTCAATGGTGGCTCTGTAGAGCCGGGTGCAAACTTTCAGGGAGGATGTTCATCTTACGGAGCAGTCGAAGGAAGCACATCCTCCCGTGAGCTCGCCTGATGACATTAGCTGAGTGCTTCTCCCATCTTAAGTCGTTGGTGATTGTGGTACCCAGAAACTTAACAGACTCCACCACCTTTACAGCAGTTCACTCAGTTCAGTTCAGCACTTCCGTTAGTGAAGGGGCTGCAGGATGTGCCAGCTTGTGCTGTTGCGTGGGTCTGAATCAGTTAGATAACCCCATTAATTTGAATACAACAGATGGAAATTAAAAGAGTTGGGAAATAAATGTGGCATTAGGAAATAAAAGTCCCTTGAAATAAGTAAAAGTAGTCCTCTGAAAAACATCCTTTTTAAAATACAATGTCGTAAGCATATTTATTTTTTTATTTAATATTGAATAAAATGGTATTCCATACAAACCAGCCATTTGACTTGTGTAAATATAGCAATATTGATGTCTTAATATTCACTGAAATGTACCTAAAGAATCTAAAGAAGCCTTTTCACCTAAGGTCATCCCAAAAGACTACAAGAGCATGGCTAGTCTGTCCAAAGCCATGGAGAAGAACGTGCTGTTTGCCCACTTGGACGACACCGAGAGGAGGTAATATGGCACCAATGAACGGTAGTTTAACAATCCTTTTTAATGCGTTTCCAGCTAATCGGCTTGTTTTTCTGCCCCTCCAGTGACATTTTTGACGCAATGTTTTCCGTCAACTACATTGCCGGAGAAACAGTCATCCAACAAGGTGAGTTTCACACACACAATTTAATAATATGGAGATGTTTCTTCTTGTGTTCATTCATTATTCATGGGACTCTTCATTACTCCCTTTCCAGGTGATGAGGGAGACAACTTCTACGTTGTTGACCAGGGAGAGATGGATGTAAGATCTCTTTCTTATGTTTTTGTGTATTTTTTTTAAAGCATTATGTGGAATTAGTTAAATAGACATACCTTAACATGGTTTTGGTCTTAAAGCTAGGGTTGGTAATGTTCTTCAAAAACATTTTTTTGAATTCTTTCTTCTTTACATCCCGACAGCAATCAATAAATCAAATACTCTGACAAAAAAAGAAAAGAATCTGTGGCTGTCGCAGGACTTTAATAAACCCGTTCAATCATTTCATTCAGCCCGAGTGTAATGATTGGACGGGCTAGCTGTCTGCCTACCTGCCTGTCTACCTGCGCGCACTCTGCCCGTGCACTCATCGCTCGTCATCGGAGTGTCAGCTAGTGTTGCTGCTACATGTAGCTACTTTCATTGGAGAAGAGATGGCAACACTGAGCTGGGTTTTTTTTTAGTTGGATCATTTTTAAAATTTAATTTAGTACTCTTTCTAATTTCTCCAGATTACCAACCTTAGCTTTAAATGATTTGTTGTACAAGTCATATATTATATGATTTTTTTCAGTGTCAGGTTGGAGACACATGAGTATGGGAAATACAATTAAAGAAGAAAAAGCTAGATATTGCTCAGTTAACTGGCATTTGAATGTTTTTATATTTATCTTGTGTCTTAGCCCTCAGACACTCAGACTAGATAGATAGACTTTATTGATCACAGGGGGAATTTAGGCATCCAGTAGCTTACAGTATACGACACATAGAAAACACAGATACACACAGAAATAAAGAGTCAAAACATAAGAATAAAAACACATCAGTGAAGTGATGGTCTGGACACCAGAAGTATTACAGGGAGCTGTCACTACAATGGAGTATGAGCTAATGGAGGTATTGTAAATGTAAGGTGATTTTAAAAAGTAATTAAAAAGTTAAAAAAAACAGTGCAAGAATAATGATTACTATGGACATTATGCATAAGGCTAACATAGCCAGTAACTTACAGTCCAGAAAAAGGTGATTAAAAAGTAAAAACAGTGCAAGAATAGTAATTACTATACATATAGACTAGCATCATTTATTCATCGTCATATTGTTGCTATAATGGATGGATGTAAAAGCTCTGCTCTCTGTCTCCTTTTAGGTATATGTGAACAATGAACTGGTGACCAGCATCGGTGAGGGAGGCAGTTTTGGGGAGCTGGCTCTGATCTACGGGACCCCTCGTGCAGCTTCAGTCCGGGCCAGGACCAATGTCAAGCTGTGGGGCATCGACAGAGACAGCTATAGGAGAATATTGATGGTAATCTTCAGTCCCTAGGAGATGACTAAAGCTGATCAAAATGTTATAGTGTTATTGTGTTAAGGTTATTATACAAACTGTCACATGTGTGTTTTTTTAGGGAAGCACTTTGAGAAAGCGCAAGATGTACGAGGAGTTCCTCAGCAAGGTGTCCATTCTAGGTGAGAACCTTTTGTTCTTCGTCATATTATCATATATTATCAATACTGACTGGACCATCTTGTTTTTAAAAACAAAAGCTGTCATTGACCTGATGACCTGAGTGTTGCTCCTGAACAGAGTCTCTGGATAAGTGGGAGCGTCTGACGGTGGCCGATGCCTTGGAGACTGTGCAGTTTGAGGACAGCCAGAAAATTGTGGTGCAGGGACAGCCTGGCGATGAGTTCTTCATCATCCTGGAGGTAAACACACCACCGTCTGCAAACACTAGTCAACCCAACCCGGCTGGTACAGGACCTTTTGTTCAGCAAAACAACATTCTTTGGTGTGGTAATCGTGTTTAACTAAAGATTATTGACAATTTGTCAGGTTATCCCCGCCCCCTTACACATTTAGCCACGCCCCCTTTCAGAACTCATGAACCGTTTGTCTTGGACTCTTGTGTCAGGCGTTATTGCACTATCCAATCCAATCCAATCCAAATTTATTTATAAAGCACATTTAAAAACAACAAAATTTGACCAAAGTGCTGTACAATTAAACTTAAAAACAACACAATAAAACAAGACTAAGACCAACTTAAAACCAACAGGACATTAAAATAATAAAAGCATTAAGACCAATAGGAAACGAAGGATTAAAATAGTCAACTCTCATGCCGAGCCAAAAACCAAGGAATTAAAGTGCGTTTTGAGGTTTGATTTAAAAACAGGCAGCGTGGGGGACAGCCCAACATGTGGAGGCAGAGTGTTCCAGAGCATTTGGAGCTGCAGCTGAAAAGGCTCGGTCACCCCTGAGCTTCAACCTATAGACCTAGGGACAGTCAGAAGCAACTGGTCAGTTGATCCGAGTGTCCTTGATAAAAGATGTGGTTTTAAAAGGTCTGAGAGATAGGTCGGAGCTTGCCAATTTAACGATTTATATGTTAAGCACTAAACAGAGTTCCGGTTTCACCGTGCCTGGCCACGTCCACCGGGATGTTGCCAGTACCCCCCCGACACGCGGGAAAGTGCAAGGGTCCCGTTCATCGCTGCTTGCAGCTTTAATTACTTCTTGTTTCAGGGCTCTGGTTATGCGCTATTGAATTTCTTTTTTGTCTTGCTTCAACTTGTACTTAACCATATTAAAATAAATCCCCCTTTTAAAATTGCTTATCAAAACCCTAGCACAACAGTATCTTTGGAAAAAATGATCTACATTCATATCTATTCATATGAGACCTTTGCCTGTATCTGTACATTGTTGTGAATCAAATGATAAAATATTGTTTAGGGAAGCGCAACTCAAAACCAATTTTGTATGTCTCTACACCCCAAGTTGGAAGTTAAGTGTGGAAAAAGACATTGCGGCTAACATTTTTTACAAGCAGAGTGGACTGCTTCTTCAAGTTAAGATCCATTCTAGAAAGGGCATCACTGCAGACAGGAGCTGGTGTGTGAAGGGATGACACCTTTTTTTTTTTTTTTTTTTTTTTTAAACATTGTGCAGTTTTTAACGATTTTTAGAATTCTATTATTTTGTGTGAAAAAAGTGCCCATTTGAACCTACAACAAGTGAAGGTTGCTTCCTCAGTCGTGCCTTCCACCATTAACATGATAACAGCTACATTGGATATTTTCTGGAGACGTATAATCGGTCCACGTGCATCATGAAAATGCTGTTGATTTCTGGGATATGTAGTTACAAGATGTCTTTGTTGTGCCATCAGGGGACAGCAGCGGTGCTACAGAGGCGTTCAGTGGACGAGGAGTTTGTGGAGGTCGGCAGACTTGGACCCTCAGATTACTTCGGTAAGTCAGACAAAACACATGACCCTGACAGACATGGCCTTTTTCAGTGGCACCAAATAGTTGCTCACATTGTCCTGCTGGATGGGCTGCTAGAATTAGAAGCATGGTGTGGATTTAAAACAGACAAAAATATCCCAAAGCAGGACACCATCATCAGTGTGTGAACCTTGTATGACTGGTTTTCTTTCCCCAATGTCCCCCAGGTGAGATCGCCCTGCTGATGAACCGGCCCCGCGCCGCCACCGTCGTCGCATGCGGACCCCTCAAGTGCGTCAAACTGGACCGGCCGCGGTTCGAGCGCGTCCTGGGTCCTTGCTCTGACATCCTGAAGAGAAACATTGAGCAGTACAACAGCTTCGTTTCCCTCTCTGTCTGAGCTTGGCCAGCACTCAGACCCTCCCTTTTCCTCTTCTGCAGGGTCCACCAACGCACATCTGCTTTATTTTCTCACTTCTACACTCTTTCACACACGTTACCACGTCCTCATGACCCCCCCCTCCCTGACAAGATGACTTCAATACATCTGCTCCTCCTCTTATTTGTTTTGTGTGTGTGTATGTACTCAGGAGATGCAATACGTTTTCTTTGAAGGGAAGAGTTTCGAAGGTGTTTGTGTACACTTTGAAAGTGTAGCTGAAATTTGATAATGGTGTATGGCGTTCACACTGATCACATTAAATATTCTAGACAAAATATAAAGCATTATATAGTCACAATGAAATGTGTAGATGCAATAGCGGATGTAAAAAGATGAGTCAAATTAAGACAGGATATAAAAGTGTGCGTGGAAATAGGGATGGTAGAAAGTAATTTGTTCCACAGTTAGATGGGGGGGTAACAAAGTATTGGTTTTGCAGTATTAAGTCAAACAGTGTGAACGCAGTTAGTTGCTTTGTTTTGCTCTGGAGATCTTCAGTGTGTCACAAAGATGCTGGACAGATGGTTTCATGCTGACTTGAGGAGCTTTATGTTTCTGACGGGGGTTTTTTTGCCAAAAAGGTTTATCTAAAGGTTTTTGCTGCTGCTCTCTTTTTATTCGTTTATTTGTTCGATGTTTTTTAGCCACGCTAGCGGCGGGTTCTAAGGGATGACAGTGTTGGGTCAGCTGGTCCTACGCTTTGTTTTTTTTTGGACTGAAATATCTCAGCTAATCCTTTCACGTTATCTCGCGATGAACTGTAATAACTTCCACTGACTTTTTCTAAGCATTCATCAGGTCAACATTTTAATTTGTGCAAGTAACTTTGATCTATGACCAAATATCTGCAAAACGAACAACATTCCCATCATCCTCTGCTGTAGTGCTAATTAGGGAATGTTAACATGCTAAACTGAGATGGTACACATCTGCTAAACATCAGCGTGTTACCATTGTCAATCTCTATGTGAGCATGCTGGTGTTACCATTTAGCCCAAAGCACCCCGCTGTGCCCAAGTACAGTCTCACAGCTCACATTGCTGTAGTCTTGTTTTTGTTTTGTTTTTTTTAATATTTGTTGTCTTGGTGTACTACATTTCGTAGAGGGCTTTTACC
Organism: Sebastiscus tertius; assembly: GCA_916701665.1. Taxonomy (NCBI): domain Eukaryota; kingdom Metazoa; phylum Chordata; class Actinopteri; order Perciformes; family Sebastidae; genus Sebastiscus; species Sebastiscus tertius. The sequence goes on from CAKAOH010019827.1 coordinate 10,892, forward strand.
CAGGAAGAGAATCCAAAAATCCAAAAATGCACAATTTATTTCCAGTTAAACATTTTAACCATTTTGGTCATTGTTTTATGATTTTCCTTTTTCTCCTCATCCATTGCTTGTTTTAAATTGCGCATCTCCATTTCATCTCACATGCTTTTCTTTTTTGTATTTTTTTTTAAAAATATTTAATTAATGAATAATATCATTTTTCTCTTCATTTACCTTTTTGTTCTTTAAATGTAACTATATTTCTAGGTGAAATTCTCCACATTTAGTTGGTCAGTGTTCGTTAAATACTGCAAATACCCAACACACTTCATAATGTCCAGGTATCCCTTTAAACTCTGCTGACATGTGGCATGTGCGTTCTATTTACAGCTCTGTTACAAAATCTATATATTACGAGTAAACGACTATATTTTTTGCAGATTTTTTGATATATAAAAACTATACAATCAAAGAGAAAATGTTTATATGCTGTTAAGTTCACTGTTACGTGTACGTCCGATCCCGTCATTTAAAGGGAGCGCAGGTCAATACTTCTAAAAGCCAAAACAAAAATGGTACCTCTTGGAAGAAAGATCAGACTTTCTGCAGTAAATATGGAAGACACGTGGTATCACAACCGAGCTGGTTCCGAATATGATACTGAGGGTTTTCCATATTTCAATTTTTTTCTTTTACTTAATCATCATAAAGGGACTTTAAAAGTGTTGCAAAAGTGCAGAATCTGTCTGGTCAAAGAATAAGTAAAGAAGAGGATGAGGGTTTGATTCAAACTTTAGGTACTTGACAAATTAAGACACACGCTTCAGTTAGTATCAAAAAGGTATTGAGGTTCAGTACTCAGCCTTATCTAACAGTAAACAGATGTACAGGTAGCCCGCTGTAGTTAAAGCTGTGAGTCAAAGCATCACTAACAGTCCCTGCCTGATACTCATTGCTGATGCTTGTCACTCTGTTTTGCAGTTTTCTGTTACCTCTTCTCTTATGTACTCTAACTATGTCATTACTGTAGTCCAGCCAGTGGAAACATCTATTTAGATTATAATTTGTATTGATTTTCTGATAAACACAGTGTTAAATGTTTATCAAAGATGTCTTAATTCAATAGTGTTGCACCCATATGTACAGTAAAGTGTCATTTTGACTTGGTACTTTTTAATCAGTAATAATGTCTTATGGCTTTACAGTATTTCTGACTCACGCTGGTCAAAAAGAATCAATCTCACTGTGCTCCACTCAGTCAGACCAGAGATCAGCGTTTGTGAGCCTGCAGTGAGACAGCAAAGAGTCTCTCCAGAGGACCATTCTTTTCTTTTCTAGAGTTTGTGTGCCTTTCTTTCTGTCTTTAGATTGACTGGAGGGATTGTGCTTAAACGTTGGTGTGTTTTTGGATTCCTCTGTAGGACGTTCTTACAGCAGTTAAAGCAATAAAGAGATCAGTGTTTTCATGGAGTTTTTTTTGTTTTTTGTCGCCTAATCTTGAGGCTCTGACCTGTAGAGTGGCCCTGTACCCAAATATCTTTATTATTTTAGTCATGTATAAACGGTTCATATCCTTCAATGCACTTGTTTGATCAAACTAAGTACATACTGTATTTCCATTTCCTTCAAAAATGTACATTGTACTTCAATCATTCTGTTTTTCTCCATTGAATTGATGCACTTGCAAGTTGATTTTAAAACACTGGGCTTCCCCAGGTTGTGTTTTATCCCCCATTCTCTTCTCTGCATACACTAACAACATGTCCTGCAGCACTGAAGGAATGACTCCTTTAAAGTACGCACACGATATGGCTTTAGTAGCCCATTTGACTGACACCAAAGCGCTACCATCTGACTACCATCAGGCAGTGAATAATCTGGTCAGGACTTTCCAGGAAAGCTCCCTCAAGCTCAACATCACCAAGACTAAGGAAGGAGCTGTGCTGCGGGAGCAGAGAAATACTGGCCTCACAACAATCACCATTTTGTTCAACCCCTCAGCATCGACGGCCAGCTCGTGGAACAGGTTCAATCATTCAAATACCTCGGGACAGAGATAAACACCTCCTTGTCCTTCTCCGAGCACACCGACTACAAGAAGGCCCAGCAGCGCCTCCACCTGCTGAGGAAGCTCAGGACTTTTAATGTCAGCAAGGGGATTTTAACCATGGTCTATAGGTCACTGATTGAATCTGCACTCACTTTCAATATGTCATCCTGGTACAACGCTCTCACCACCAGACACAAAACAAAACTCGACAAAACTTGTCGCCTCCACCTGCAGCTCTCTGCCACAATCTGCAGGTTGCTGGTGGGGACTGGTGGAGGTGGTGGCTCTGGCTACACCTAAATCCACAATAGCACCGTGTGTCCCAGATATCAACATGTGATATAAATTATATTATTAGATAAATAAAAATATTTAATTATTATTATCAGTAGGCTAAGGAGGCCGTTTTGACTTTTTTCATGTGCATTTTTGTCTTTTTTTAATGAACAGATAGATAAATGAATCTGGGAAAGGTTTCCCTATAATTTATTAATAGTATATTAATATAATAATAATTGATTTCCGTGTCAGTATACTTTGTGTAGGCCTACTATGTGACCCCGGGGTGGGGGCAGTGTTCATGACCAAGTTTGTTAACAATGTATGATGAGGGCTCTGAAAGCACATGGGAAAGGTTTGCCTTGAGGGCTTTCTGACAGAAATCTTCTTAAGTTTAGGCAACAAACCCACTAGGTTTAATAAAAGGTCATGGATTGGGTTAAAATAAACCCTTTCTGCCAGAAAGAAAAAAAGAAAATAAATAAATGTTATTAAATGTAGCAAAAATAATATTACAAATAAATGTAGCCATTAATTAATTGATAAAATGTGACATAAACTGATATATCTGTTTTAATTTGCTTCTTTATTTATTTATCTTTGTATTAATTACCTTATTTATTTACTAGTATCTGTTTAATTTTCCCTTTTATTTATTATATCTTTATTTTATAAATCAATTTTGACATGTATCTTTATTTTTGCATTCAATTTTTATTCATTTGTTTATTTTGGCATTCATTTAATTGTTTTTGCACACATTTTGTATTCATTTATTTTTGCATTTATTTTTTATTTATTTAATTGTTTTTGCATCATTTTTTTTATTAATTTAAGTTGTATTTATTTAAG
>CAKAOH010019828.1:0-55979 GCA_916701665.1 Sebastiscus tertius
ATAAATAAATAGTTTATATGAAATAAGAACATGGTAAAGCCTATTTTTGTATACTTGTGTGAATTAAAAAAAAGAAGAAATAAATATAGGCCTTGCCAAAATTGCAATAGAAATGATAAAGAAAAATATATAATATATTTTTTTTATCGTTTTGATGACATATATCGTCATATTACCCAGCCCAAAATAATATTCTCAAATATTAAAATATTGTTTGACTACAAACTCACTACAAAGTCACTACTTTTGTCTCTTAAGCAGTTACTGTACTCTTATATGTGGTGGGAAACACCACTTACTATCTTACTAACCCAGTTAATATGCACAACCAGAAATACAAGTCATCCATCCGTTTACATTACTACCACTTCAATGCTTTAGATTTAAGGTAAGCCTGCAGGCTGGAGAATTCCCTGAAGAAAACAAACATGTAAAGGCCATTAAATGAGTGAAGAAGAACAGCAGAAGGCATCCACCAAACAATCACAACATCACAACACTTAATGTTGAAGTCAAGGTACTGTATATCACAGCTGCAACAATTAATAAATTAGTTGTGAACTATTAAATTCATCTGCAACTATTTTGATAATCGATTGATCGGTTTCAGTATTTTTTTAAGAAAAAAAAATCTAAATTCTCTGATTCCAGCTTCTTAAATGTGAATATTTTCTGATTTCTTTACTCTTCTATGTCAGTAAACTGAAAATCTTTGAATTGTGGACAAAACAAGACATTTGAGGACGTCATCTTTGGCTTTGGGAAACACTGATCAACATTTTCTGACATTTTATAGACCAAACAACTAATCGATTAATTAAGAAAGTAATCGACAGATTAATCGACAATGAAAATAATGGTTAGATGCAGCCCTACTATATATGTCCCAACAAACAGACAACAGATAAAACAGCTAACTATGACCTCGTACTTAAAGACTGTGTTAAAACTTATTTTAAAAAAATGATTAATGACGTCACTGATGTGAACATACAAGTTCATCAGCACGATTACCCACAAGCTGACCAAACGCCCAATTGTCCAATTGTTCTGTTACCTAATAGGCAGTCTGTAACAAAGGGGTAAGTCCTACAGCATGCCAGCTTCTTTCATCATCCCAGCTCCCATATCTTTACAGCCACACCTTCCCCTCCCACTCTCCTGGAGTCTTTCTACTTGTCCTGTCATTAACCAGCTCCTATAATGCAGAGGATATGGCACCGAAACGCCATAAAGCAGCACGTGAAACAAGTCAAGACTGTTACCTAACTCTACTGCTAAGCATTTTTTTCTCCAGTTCAATCTCTAACTTTTCTGTGTGGGGTTACAAAACTCGGATGTGGGCAGAGTCGAGAGACAGGCAGGTGACACAATGAATACTATTCTATACTAGAATAAAAAAAGACGTATGAGTCACACATCCATGCGTCTAGTTTTAGAAACCACACATTTGTGGAACTTCAAACTGACTTGTGCTAATAACAGCCTGAATTGTGTAACTGCTGCTGATACTGTACATTAAAATGTAAACACACAAAAGTATTGAAAGTAGGCCTGCAACTAACTATGACTTTGATTATTGGTTAAACTACCGATTAACAGTTTGATCTACAGAGTCAGTAAATAGCAAAAACAAAAACCAGAATATATTCACATCTGGGAAGCTGCAACCAGTACATTTTTTGCAATTTTGGCTTTAAAAACAAAATCCTTAACAATTAACTAAAGATCAAAAATTGTTGCCCATTCATTTTTCTGTTGATTGACAAATCAATTAAGCGAGTAAAAGTTTCCGCTCTAGTTGAAAAATGCCACATTTTCCAGACTTTGAATCCCTAATAACAGAGTAGCCATACTTTTAAGTATATGCCCTTTTATTTTCCTATCATCAGTGCAGGCAGGATGGTATGGTGGTTGGGCATTCAACCAGGCAGCAGCTGGCACACATCCACCCAGCTGAAGTACCACTGAGCAAAGCATTGGGGCGGCAGTAGCTCAGTCCATAGGAACTTGGCTTGAGAACCGGAGGGTTGCCGGTTCAAGTCCCCGCATTGGTGTTTGAGATGCCAGTTTGCCATTTGGAGGTGCTGAGGTACCCTTGAGCAAGGCACCAAACCCTCTCTCATTAACGCATGTATATAGATCATGTGTGTGTGTGTCCTGTATATAAGAGTGAAAAAAAAATTGGATTTAATAAAGTGCCTTTCTTCATTGAGAGAGGGAGAGGTCACAACTCTATCCCCTCTTAAGCTCTAAAAAGCTGCTAAAACTATATATATTTATATGATATATTATTATATATATAGGTCCTGTATGTGCATATGTGTGTGTCCTGTATATAAGAGTGAAAAAAAAATGTAATTTAATAAAGTGCTTTTCTTCTTCATTGAGAGAGGGAGAGGTCACAACTGTATCCCCTTCTAAGCTCTAAAAAGCTGCTCAGACCTCATTAATAAGTAGTTATAATTAAACCATAATTTGTATTAATAAGAAGTTATCTGGTCAGTGTGGTAAGATTAATTTAATTCTGCATAATAATAGCTCCAATGCTGTCTACGTGGTTGTTCACTGTAGTTTTGCAAGAGGCCTGTGAATCAGACACCACTGCGCATGCGCAAAAACCTGCAGGAATCCAAACTTTTTTTTTCATCGCAGACCAACGCCTTGCATTGTGGCACAATGAATCAATGGCATGGACTAATGTGACTAAGGTGAATGTGTGGAAATTAACATGATTGAATGAGTCCAAATGAGGTGATAGCGGATAGTGGAGCGCGGTTATAAGAGAGAGAGAGTGAGAGAGAAAAGACCTGAAAAAGTAAAGTTTTGTAAAGATTGTCTCACTTTCTCTCGGAGCTCCCGTTCACTGTCCAGCTCTCTCTGCAGGACCTGAGCTCGGTCCTCTGCGTCGTCGGCCTGCTGCTGCAAACACTGAATCTTCCTCTTCACAGCATCCAGAGAGTTCACACCTGCCATTATTTAACTCTTTTAATACTTAATTTAAGACTAGACGTAGAGGGAAATAAGACTATTTATGGGGTTGTGCAAAAAATTAAAAAAAAAAATCAGCCTCCTGCTTATGTTGGTCTGTTCAGAGTGATTATAATAATAAGATGAAAAATGGAGATTTCAAAAAATGTAGGTCCAAAGTCTTTGGGAATGTAAAAAGAGTCGTTCAAGAAGTGCAAGAAAAAAAAGTTATATAACCAGGAAGTCACAGTGTCCAGGTGTTATAACCCCAAAATGTTTCCTCTGTAGGTCTGTAGGAATGAGACGTTCATGAGCTGTTAAGAAAGTTGTCCTCGGGAATGTTGCAGTTTTTTGGTCCGGTTTAAAGAGGAGGAGGAGGAGGACTAGAGAAAAGCTGCGCGGTGAGGAGAGCGGAGAGCGCCAGACTGAGAGCCGGAGGAGGAGAGAGATGGTCGGGATGATGAGGTCAGAGAGGGCGGGGCGTGTGTGTCCTGCAGTGTGTGTGTGTGTGTGTGTGTGTGTGTGTGTGTGTGTGTGTGTGTGTGTGTGTGTGTAATAGCTGATCCCTGTGACTGATGTGATCACTGCTATGAGACTTTCAAAAAGAAAAGGGAAAAGCCAGGATGAATTACTTTCACTTATAAAAGAGGCAGTGCCCGTAGTTTAGATGTAACACACACAAACTTGTATTGACAGTAAAAATTTCCCTTTATAGACTTTTTGAAATTTCCATCCTGTTTGAAAACGCAAGTTTATTTATATGAAGACAATGGAGTAGTAGAAGCACCGCTGGGTCTTTTTTGTGGCAATTACATACAGCTGCTCTTTCGGGTGTATTGGCTCATTCAATCTTGTGAAGGGCTCGTTGCATGGGTGGAATATAGTCCCAAAAAAAGTACGAAATGCAAGTCTCCCTCAAAAATAATCCAAGGCACACTGTAGTGTTTGAACAAAATCAAAATACCTTATTTTACATGGCAATAATTGTTTAAAATGACCAACGCGTAGCGAAAGAAGAGATGAGAGGTAAACAAAAATGATGAAGACAAATATGATACAATGTGACTACTAAATTAAGGTGTACCTAATACTTTCTTATGTAGGTCTGCACATGGACAATGACGCTGATGAAGACCTATGTTGGGGCTTAAAGGTCCCATATTGTAAAAAGTGACATTCTCACGGCTTTTATGTTATAAAGCAGGTTTAAGTCCTATATAAATACTGTGAAAGTATTGAAATGCTTAATCCTCAGAGAGATACACACAGCCCGTATTCAGAAACTGAGCTTTTGAAACAAGCCGTCAGGATTTCTGTCCATTTGTGATGTCACAAATATACAATATTTAGACCATTTCAAAGTTTTAAAGGTAAACATTCTAAATGGGTCTCAGTTTATTTCCTGTTGCAGTGCAGAATGATATCAGCTGACAGGAAGTAAACATGGACCCAAGCTGTTGCCTAGCAACGCAATTCCATTGCAATTCCATTGCAATTCTAATGTACTAAAACAGAGCGTTTCAGACAGAGGGTAAATACAGGTATATTCAAGCAGACAGTATGAGGAAAATAAAGGTTTTTCTAAACATTAAAGCATGTAAACATGTTCTAGTAGAAGCCCAAAATACAAGTATGAACCTGAAAATGAGCATGATATGTCCCCTTTAATGGATGGAGCATGTAACTAACCACATGGGATGTATATAAATTCATGAATGATTAAGTCATTCTCACCTCAGAATATGATATTATGGTAATCTGTTAAATAAACTTTTAACAATCACACATAATCAAATATACATCATAAATATTTCTGTTTTAGAGGAACTGTGTGACTGTTTGTCTTGAAGGAGTAAGCAAACAGACATCATCCACCACCTGCCTGCAGCTTGTTGTAGATCATGTGTGGGTGTAAATCAGATTTATGTTTCATGTTTCTGTGCCGGCCCTGCCTGTGTTGTTTACCCTTCTCAGCTTCCTATTCACACGATCGCCCTGGTGAGCAAACAACACGTTGGCTGACTGGACGAGCAACTAGGCCATTCAGATCTCGGCTCGCTTCAGTTCAGGTTCAGCTCAAATTCACTTCACTGTGAAGAAGAAACTCTCTCACAATCAGTCTCATGTGTTGATTGAGCCCCTCTCTGTCTGATTTGCCCCCTTGCACCGGAAAAGCTGGAAGCATTGATTTCATTAGACACAGGAGGAGTGTGGGGCTTTCTGTTTGCCTTAGCTGCATTCCTCACATACCAGAGCCCCCCCTGCCTGCTCTCTGCTTTCTCTGCCCAGCCGCCCCCACAGTCCAGTTTCCCCTAAAACAGTAACTGTTGCTGCTGGGAAATACTGTTATCAATATTAAAACTGCTGTACATGCTGCCACTCGCTTTGACACCTTAGTCTTGTGAAGACAAACTCTTCATCAGGTTGCTTGAGCTGACAGAGAGCCGTGGCGACCTAAATATCAGCATTTTTTTTTTTTTATGAATCACAACAGCTTGCTTGTTGGGGTCTTTGGCTCACTGTTCGGCTTTCCCAGCCCCCTCCAGGTTTCCATTCTGTGTGAATTGAGATGTGTAATGACTCGACTGCTGCCTCTAATAAGTGACATGTGGAGGGGGATTCATGGAGGTGGAGTACAAACTGGAAATGTTGGTGTGTATAGGACTTCACTGTAAATACATCTATTTTTAACAAAACGTTGAAGTGGAAGCTACACCTAACAGTCAGGCTCAAACCACAACTTCAACAACTCCTTTTTTCCAAGGGGCCCACTTGACCCACTTTACATGTGAGGCTTCTCCGAACTATTCAGAATTTATTTAATCTCTGCGTGAGGATAATCCAGCGTGTCTCAGCCTCCGTCTCTGTGTCTGTATGTCAAACGTTTCCTCTCTCTTTGTGTGTAGTACAACGCTGCATTTCCCTGGGATATCCTCCACAATGCTCAAACAATACCACATCTTGGCTGCAGCTGGGAGAGGTTTTGTTTTCATGACGGTTTGCTTAGTAATCTTGTTGGAATGACTGGATCCATGTTATAAAAGTGGCATTTCACTGCTTTAACTGGTAGGATCAGTATGTATTTTATCATTATCTGGGACATAATTGACTCCCTAACATGGACTTTGTTTTATATTTGAGTTCCCATCACTCTGTCCCTCTCACACACATACACATAGTAATCACACACGCCTGTGCACACATGCACTAAAATGCCAGAGGAGCCACCGCTGGAAGATATACAGCGCTGTGGTTTGCGGTGTTGCCAACAATCTCAAATATGATCTTTCTTCCCAGATTGCAGCTGATTAGCCACGGCACAACTGTCATTTCCAATGTTCCACTACATTTACTGAAATTAATTATTTGTGTGTACAAAAAACATTCTTACAAATTTGACTTAGTTTGGGTCTGATGTAGACAACACAGTCGTCCCATTATAGGATGTATTCAGATCTTTTACTTAAGTAAAAGTATCAATACTACAGTGTAAAAATACGCAGACAAGTAAAAGTTCAGCAATAAAAAGTTTACTTAAAGGGGAACTCCACTAATTTTACACACATCAAAGTCTGTTTGCAGGTTTTAGGGAGTACGATATGAGAAAAAGATTGTATAAGCTCCGGAGGCAGCTGTGTGAAACATGATAAATGGCCTTAAAGCTAGGGTTGGCAATCCTGAGAAACTAGCAAGAGCAGACTAGATTTGAAAGATGATCCAACCGAAAAACCGAGCCCAGTGTTGCCAACTCTTTTCCAATGAAAGTAGCTAATAGCACTAACTCCAAAAGTCCCTAAATCTACTGAGGAAGTCGCCAAGTCTGCAACACTGACCGTCCGCCTGTTTCGTCCTCCCTCCAAAGCCACTACCCCAAAATTATCATTACATTCGGGCCGAATGTAATGATTGGACGGGGTTATTACAGTCCCGCGACTGCCAAAGTACAAATACACCTACCTCAAAGATGTACTAATAAGGTATTTGAGTAAGTGCACTTATATTCTGTACTACAACTTCCAGATAAATGTAGCATAGTAAAAAGTATGCATAATCTAGACGTACAAAGTAGGATAAAATAGAAACACTCAAGTGAAGTACAAGTAAAGCTACCTCAAAGTTGTACTTATAATGTACAGTATTTGAGTAAGTGCACTTATATTCTGTACTACAAATTATTGTAGTGGAGTAAAAAAAGTACACGTAATTGTAGACGTATGAAGTAGAATAAAAAAGAAATATGCAAGTAAAGTACTAGCACCACAAAATTGTACTAATAAAGTACAGTATTTGAGTGTGTACATATACTGTATATCCAACACTATCAACAACTAGAGTTTGGAAAGTGTTTCTGTGGTGATAATCCCATGACATATAACAGTGAAAAGCAAAACAATACTTCCATGCTGGTGTCACCATAGCAAAGTCGGCATGTACACAAACTGTCACACTGTACGTTTACATACAGTAAATATAGAAACGTCATACTCCTAACACGGATGATGATGAACAACAGTGTCTTTCACCTTTGCTGCCCTGGTTTGCTGGTTTGGAGGACCTGGGTGAAGATGTGTGTGTGTGTGTTAGTGTGTGTGAGTGTGTGTGTGTTTGGGTGAGGGGGTTACAGTTTATCCGTGTGCTCATCTTTCAGGAGTGGCTGCACAGGAATGTAAAAGTCTCTGAAGTGCTCCAAACCATTCACCGTGGATCAAAGTAAACCCACAGCTGGTACTGGCTGAGAACCATCCAGCTGTGGAATAATGGACTCTGGTTTTCTAGCGGTGCCATGGTAACGTGAGTGTGTGTCAAAGTTGGAAAAAGCAAGTCATTAACGACAAGAGCAGGAGCCTCTTGTCAATAGGACACAGTGCTGCATCATTATTACTGTAGAGAAACGGCAGTTTCATTTCACATTTTCAGTCAAGTGAAGTGAAACCCAGCTGATCCCCCTGTATGTGTGTGTGTGTGTGTGTGTACAGTATAAGTGTGTAACACTTTACTCACATCTGCAGCCGTCTTCTCAGACAGTTCCAGTTTCTCCTGAGCGTCTTTCAGGCCCTCAGAGAATTTGTCCAGTTCGTCCTCTGTCTGCTTCATCTTCTTCTGGAGGTCCATCAGCTCCTCCTCCATCTACAACAGGAGAGACTGTTAGTCCAGTTGACTCTTGTCAGAGAGTTTTTATCCAAATTCGGTTAGATTTGGGGTTTTTTTACCCAATTTTTTTCCTCACTTTCCGCCACAGTTTACCCAACTTTAAAAAAAAAACTGTTGATACGAGCACAATGATCAAATCCATTATTTTTAGTGCAGGGCTGCCCAAAGTGGGGCCCGTGGGCCAAAGTTGGCTCAGGTTTGATTTGGCTCACCAGATGAATCACCAGCAATCCTGACCAACTTTTTCCTGTCTTTCGAAGGCTGTAACTGGCTCAGTTTTAAAGTTATAGCTCATGTTAGCTAGGAAGGAGGCTAAATAACGCTCGAAACTTAAGCTAAATTTTGGTGAGGAAAAACTGTCACGGTCATTTTCACAGGGGTCCCTTGACCTCTGACCTCAAGATATGTGAATGAAAATGGGTTCTATGGGTACCCACAAGTCTCCCCTTTACAGACATGACCACTTTATAATAATCCCGTGCAATTTTTGGCAAAAACATGCAGTTTTTTGAATGCAGTATAACTGAGTTATTTTTGCCTATTCTAAAAATTGTGTATTTGAATTAGGGGTGTCAATCAATTAAAATAGTTAATCAGGATTAATCGCAAAGTAATCACACCTTTTTTATGTATTCAAAATGTACCTTGTAACTCTTATTTACATGGGAATGGGCAAATATGCTGCTTTTTTATTTTTTTTATTATTTATTATTGGAAATCAATTAATAACACACCTGTGAGGGTTTCTGGACAATGTTTGTCTCACAGTACTGAATTTAGCATAACAAATATGCTCAGATCATAACATGGCAAACTGAAGCCCAACAGGCAACAACAGCTGTCAGTGTGTCAGTGTGCTGACTTGACTATGACTTGCCCCAAACTGCATGTGATTATCATAAAGTGGGCATGTCTGTAAAGAGGAGACTCGTGGGTACCCATAGAACCCATTTTGAGGTCAGAGGTCAAGGGACCCCTGTGAAAATGGCCATGCCAGTTTTTCCTCACCTCTCCTTTACTGTAGCTTTAAAACTGAGCTCGCTACAACCTAAAACTCGCAAGTTGCGTTAATGTGTTTGAAAAAAATAGTGGCATTGGTGGAACTTGGCACCATTTTGCATCTTAACAATACAATAGGTGTTTACTTTTGGCCTGTGGCCCACCATTGAGCTCCAGTTTTGGCCCTCCAAGGGAAAAAGTTAAGGCAACCCCGTTTTAATGTGTTTGTATTCCACTTCAATAATGATTCGTTCTGATGGAACGTCGTTGAAGCTGTTTGAATTCAGACCAGTGATAAAGCAGCAGCGACTGATTTGGGAGTCTAATTGTGTTTATGATGGGAGCATTTAAATGGTAATGGTTTACTATCAGTCTCCCATGACGTCAACCATAATCCTCTCTCTCTCAAACACACACACACATACACACATACCCACGTACACACTCACAGGGTTAAGTGTTCCCCCTAATCAGTGTCCCCCCCCCTGAGCCCATGAAGTACTTCTGATAATCCCACTGAATTCCACCCTGTCATTCTCTCCTGGTGGCTAAAAATACAGCTGTTATCAGTGAGAACACACAGACACCTGGGACCATGGGCCTAATGTGTGTTGTGTGTTTAATCTGTGTGTTCACATGTATCTATTTGCATGCTTCTTATGAGTGTGTGTGTGTGTTGTCTCCTGTGTTGGATACACCTGTCAAACAGGCAGACAGACGCTCCATTAACTCTCTTTAAAGTGCTCCTGGCGGGAGGGATGTAACCACTTTTTTCTCCCCGTAGAGCGCAAATCCTGATCCTGGGTGGTCTCATCACCTGGAGTGGCCAAAACCACCATGTTTACCACTGTAAACAGCATCAATACTGATGTATTATCACTACATTCAGCTACTACAGACTTATTTTAGTATATGTTGTTTGTAGAGTTTTGGTAGTGTCAGATGTTTAACTGCACAGAAATCAACCATGTTTAAGAAAAGTTGGTGTTTTTCTTTTTGGGATGCCTGGATTTGTTCCTCCTACAGGTGATGAATTTTAGCTGGAATTGAAATACATGATTATGTAACAGAAAATGGAGACTGTATAGTGTCGAGATCTTATCCTGAGCGCATTGCCTGGCCTTTTAAGGAGGTGTTTGTTCTTCAAATATTTGTTGAGTTTACCATCTAGTCTCTGAGCGATTGCAACAAAAATATATATATATTTTCAAATATTTTGTAGCTATGATACAGCCAAGTAAAACAGTAAACTAGCTGTGAGGAATGTAGTATAGAAAATGTGTTTACAGACAGTTTTCTTAAAGGTATGTCTGGTATGATGATTAGCTTAAGAAGTGGATAAAGAGAAAAACCTTAAGGAAAACCTCAAGTATGCCTTATGATGGGTCTGGAGAACATTTTTTTACAAAACTCATCAACCAAATACTGAACACTTCCTCCAGGAACCAAATTACCAGTATTCCTTTGCTTTTTTTGTTTGTTTTGCTCTTAATCCATAACTTTAATGTTACTATTTGCTTTTTAACTGATCAAAAACAGTATCTGAATTCTTTAGTACTCTGACACTACCGTTGTCATCACTACTGACTCATTCATCTCTTTATTGTCTTCCTCTTTCATTCCCACCTGCTTGCATTTGTCCTCTGCTGCCTTCTTGTCCGTCTCCGCCTGCTCCGCCCGGTCGATGGCGTTCTCCTTGTCCAGTTTCAGCATCTGCATCTTCTTCTTGATGGCCTCCATGGTGGCTGCTTGGATGGATTTCCCTCTCTGAGATGTGAAAATGCAGCTTCAAGAAAGTCTCCTGCTGTGTTGAGGTGTAGGAGGTTTGGGTCTTACGTGCAGTACTGCTGGAGAGAGCTGGAGTCCAACAAAGCTGCAGAGAAATAGAGAGAGTGAGAGAGAGAGGGAGACAGAAAGGGGGAGAAAGTGGGAAGGAGACAGAAAGAGCTGTGAACAGAGATGGAGAGTTGAGCCCTATATGGGTAGTTATTTAAACGACAACAGAACCTGCCTCCAGTCTCTGATCACCCCCTCCTCCTCCTCCCATGTTCCACCTCCCTCTTTTCATCCTCTCTCTCCATCCTCTCCATCCATTGCTCCCTCACTCACCAGTCTGCCTCCACTCCATCCCAACTCCCTGACTATCACTCTCTCAGACACATACTCCACCCTATCAACCCACCCGTCCAAGGTCTTTCTAAGGGTTGTTTCTGGCTTCTCCACTCCACTCACTCACTCTTCAAACGTGGCTGATCTCCTTATTTGGGTTGTTGTGTTTTCAGGGAGAGCTGCAGATCAGACAGGAGAGAGAGAGAGATAGAGAGAGAGAGAGAGAGAGGCACAGGTCCTGTTTCCACATTTAACCTCCTGTCAATGGATAAAGTGTCCCACTGGCACACAACATCCCACACCCAGGGCCTTCAAGACTGTGTATGTTAGAGGAAGAGTAGCATGCAAAGTAGAGGGAGGGAGAGTTTGAGAGATAAAGGATAGAGAAAAAGTTCCCATGCACTGTCATAATATTTGGTCTTTAAAAAAGGTGTTGCCCTGCTAAAGTCCACAATTATGCCAAGGAGACTTAAACTAGTCAAACAGAGATAAGTGTGTTTCAATTAGTTGTAATACTCTGCAAGGGAGTGTGATGGTACATCCCTTCACATCCTGCAAATGTTTGCCTCTATCATGCTACCACAGAGCTATTTTGGTTTTATGACTACATGATGTAATTCAGACAGCTCCTGTATGGTTATTTCAAATGTGGTCATCAGGAGAAAAAAGCTTATGAAACTCTGTCTGAAATTTGAGCTCTGAGCTCTGTGCACCTGATATTTGAGTTTGGTGAGTGAGGGATGAAAAGCAGACTGAGAATCAGAGTTTATGTGAACAATGGAGACCAGTGTCCACAGTTGCTCACAGTCACAGAGAGAGGGATATGGAGAAAGATGGATAAGGATGGCTCTTAAAGGAGGAGATCCATGGGTATGAATGTATGCACAGAAGGACAAAGACACACACTTATACACCCTATTATTCCACAGGGCTGAGTTGCACCAGGTACTGTAAACCCATAACGTTGTGTCAACCACTAGCTAAATTCAAACTAGAGATTTTCTAAATTGAGCTGCACCATTAACTGAAGAAATATCTTAACAAGTAAAGACTGTAGTAATTTGTAAATCAGATCCGAACACGACACATACCGCCGCTTTGTCATAACCCTTGGTGTCACTTTATTTTCTGCATCAAAACCACTAGTTACCCGCGTCACTTTTTAAGTTTTAAATAGTTAGGTTTAGGAAAGAACTACTTGGTTGGCATTAAAACTACTGCATTAGTACAGTGAAAATGACACTGAACATTGTGAAGACGGGACACGAAAAATGAAAAGCTGAATGTAATGTGATGCACGGGACACAAACAGCGGTCTCCTGCATGAACGCCATTGTTTGTTGGACCCATCCAATTCCCCTCCTGCCTGACTACGTCACCACACTCACACACTGGTGCACTTTATCTGAGCGTTTACTGTTGCCGTGGATGGGTTTGCATTGTAGTTAATTGAACGCCCGGTGCGTCTCATACCGGCGCTAAGGGGGGCTTTGAGCAGCGGTATCGAACGCCGTTGGCCGCCACAAAGCCTCAGTATTTGACGCCCTGGGAATGAAAACGGGCTGGCTAAACATCTGTAGCTCAATCCAATCAAAAGCTGTCATGTTAACAGAAAGTCACTATAGCATCACAAGCTGTGGCATAACTTACAAATACTGTATAACGGAGGCTTAAAACGATAAGTAAAAACCAACTGCAAATCGTTTCTAAATGTAGCCCTATGTTAGGTATATTTACATATACAAACACAGAGAAAATTATGTCTTCTGGAGTTAAAAGTATTAATTTAGAATGATTATGCTAATCTAACCAATGCTATATTTAGCAAATCATTCAGCACTAGCTAGGCAAACTTTATTAGCATAGCATTGTGTAAAAAATCCCAGCTTACATCATTATTAAACATTTTGATCAAGTATCAGGTCAAATATGTCAACCATATTCCTTTAATGTTAGCCTACTTCTTTTACTCTTCAATTAACAGGTCATCGGACATCTTTGAGCCACTGTGCATTGGCTTTTAGCATCTCTTGGCAGCTGCACTTCATCAGTCTAATGAAGTAAAAAAAACAACAGATAGCTGGTAAATCAAAAACAGAGAGAAATGTGACCATACACAGCAGCTTTAGCTAGCTGATAGGCTACTGTTGATGTATGTAACATTAAAGTGTGTGCGTCAAATCTCCCATTACATTGCTCGCTCATGTCGACCAGTTATCCTTTTTTCCTCTTTGTTCCTTTTTCTTTTGCAGTCATAATGACTTCAAATTCAGCTGCAGTTTCTGCCCGTTATGGAAGTCCATAATGAGCTATTGGGTATTATCAAAATGCCAGTGTGTATCATATTATTAACACCTACAATAAATCCATATTTTTGTCATTCTACAGATGTTTTACAGGCTTATACTGCTACAGATGTAAAGAGTGTATCACATAACATACCATTATGATCAGTTATGACCAGTGGAATGCAGACGTTTTGACTTCCTCCTGTTCAATCCATCATAAAACATCGGGTTTTGATTCACGCCGTCTGCTCTCTTTGCCTTCAAAGCATTCAGAGACATACGCCAGGATTAAGTGAATGGCCAATATCCTAAAGAAATTTCTCAATGTGTTTTTAGTAGGAGTAAATGCGTTGCACAGTGGGAAGAAAAACCCTGCTGTAACAGCACTGTTATTTTCCAGCTGCTGATGTGAGTTACAGCTGTCTGTGGTGTTGATTTGGAGGAGTTGCAAAACCGATCCTCAACCAAACTGTCCCCCCTTCTGTGGAGCAGGAGAGAGAGCACCAGGGAGGGGAAAAAATGGACAAAGAGAAAAATATCACATAATCATCCATCTAGCTGCTCTTTTCTGGTGCACAGAACGATCCAATCAACTGTTGCTTGGTGTCTGGCAGCATGTCAGGGTGACTCAACAACAATGTTAATTGAGAAGCAGTTGGTTGGGCTTTGTGTTGTTGTTGCTTGACTGTTGGAAGTTGTTTGTGGCTTCAATGTGTTTCACAACGCAAACTGGAGCAACGGCTTTAAGATGGTCTACAATCAGTTTTGGAAAGATTGTTCTAGGCATATTATAACTGTTGTTTACTGCCAAGCTCGGGTATGAATAAACTAAACTGCAGTGTGGATTGTTTCGTGTCTTTGGGATAGGTTGCAAGACAAAAGCTAAATTAGATTTATGGATTTGGATGAAGCCAACTGCTTCATGTCAGATCTGTTGCAAATTTAATGGCAATCCATTCAATATGACTCAAAACCGAAGAGGTCAGCCATATGGTTGGGCTAGAGCAGTGGTGGAATGTAACTAAGCGTATGTACTCAAGTAGGCTACTGTACTTAAAGCTTTAGTAGGCAAAATGTTTTTGGCATCATTGGGCAAAAATATATATTTTTTCAGCATATTGTAATTCAAGTGTTCTGAAAGAAAACTAGACTTCTGCTCCTCCTCATGGCTCTGTTTTCAGGCTTTAAAAAAATCAAGCCCATGATGGGAGACTTTGACCAATCACAGGTCATTTCAGAGAGAGTGCATTCCTATTGGCTGTTCCTATTGGCTGTTCTTATTGGCTGTGCTCCGGCTGGTGGGCGGTGGTTGGTATTTCCTCAACTGATCTCAACATGGCTGCCGGGTTGCAAACTTTCTAATTTGACAGCTAAACAATACACTACAAGATGTTTCTGGAAACATTTTATATGAGAAAAAGACATTTCAGTAACAGAATATTAATTCATATTTGTTCAGTGCTGCCGAGTTTGACCGGAGTTCATGAGTGATAGACAGCTGCTCAGGGACGACAGACTCCAGATCAACTTTGATTGGTTGTTTTCTTCCGGTCTGTGAAATCTATCAGATGCCGTTAGGAGCACCGAATGACACAGACGCACATGATTTTTTTCATATTACCTATCTCATGCACTACTATCAGGATATAGTGACCGTTTTTATAAAAATAACTTTTTTTAATAATATTTGCTCCAATTCTACCCACTGCTGCTTTAAAAGGACAGTGACATTAACACGCGTGAAGTGTCCCGAGTGGGCATGTTTTAAAGCATGGATGTAAAATGGTGTTTTTTTTTAAAAAAGTCTTATTATAGGGATCCTGTTTTCCAATAAGAATCTCTTAAATCTGTTGACTCTGTTGCCACTGAAAGCATCCCCTCTGTCCTAAATGTGAGCAGCACTAGCAGCAGCAGTCTCCTGCTCTGATTTATGAAGCTGCAGATTTAAGTCTCCTGCTCACACTGTATGAATGTTGCCATGTTCCACCTCTCAGTGAGTAATTCAAGAGTGTAATTTAGTGTTTTCAATATCCTCTCCCGACGCTTCAAGTATGCTTTCCCTCACTGCTGCTCTGCCACAGAAATGCTGCGGAGGGGCCCAGACTAAACACGAAGATATTTTGCAAATGCAAGTTGAGCCGCCAATTCAAGCGTATGCTTTGGATTTATGATGGAGAACAGGGAGAGGATGAGGAAGGAGAGGAGCTGGGAAAGACTCTGGACTGAAAGCTAAACAGAAAGGCATCATGGTTTTAGCAGAAGTGATGCTTCGGCCCCTGCGGTAGATCATGAAGTTCCTCGTAACTCCTATGGCCTAGGGGTGGAAGCATATACGTCCTGACTCACCTAGACAGGACACCACCTGGACTCTGGTGACACACACACAGACAGTTAGGTGCTTCTTCTCTGGTAACACTTTGTCTGTACATGTTTCCTGTATGACGATGAGCTTCTGACGTGACCCCCCCAACCACCTGTTCACACACACACACAAACATACGCAAACACATCCTCTCCAGGCATTTCACAGGTATTTGAATCATAAACTAACCAACCAGAAGTGAGATTGCATGTCTGAACACTTCGCTGTGGGGCAAGTTCAGCACGTCATTGCTGGTATTGATGAAGGTGAGATTACAAACAAGCACATACAGCTGCATAAAGTTATGTCAAACGACTGTTACACAATTTCACTGTTTTCTCGACATCATATCATCACATAATGTGCATCTGCGCATGTGTAATGAGCCAAATGCCCTTGTGAATGTGTTGTTGTGCACAATTTGACTGTAATGAATCTCAGTCAAAAGGACAAGTCATTAGTCCCAATGATTATACTCTCACTGCTCAATAAGTTTATAATCAGTGTGCAATAAGTCAGCGTGCATGCAGGTGAAGAATTCTTCGGGCCAGCTGGAGACAGAAACCTGCAGTTCAGGTTTAGATGGTGGGAATTTAATCTCATAAACAGGAATCTGGTTGCTTGCATGTGAAGTGGTGAGATCAGGGAGGGTGACGTAGTTTGTCTAACTTTACTTTCTCTGACTCTGACAAACTCACTGTGACCGAAACCAGACTCGTAGATCTGATGGATCCCAACAAAAACATCGTCAAATGAATAAGCTTAAAACATTAGTTTGGGGCAACCATGTTTGTGATATATGGTCTCGTCTAGTCTTGTAACATTTAGCCATTAATCTAGAAGATTCATGAAAGTGTTTTTACGCAATACACGATGAGCCACTATCTGTGAATGTCTGATTATGCAACAACTTCCTCTGCGTAAAACAAGTGAGAACATTCATGAATGACACATCCAATAAGCTACCTGAGGACAGAGACAGAGACAGGCAGAAAAACAGATGACACAGAGACTAATGAGGACATTAGTTTGTAATTTGTATTCTTAAATTGTTGCTCATGATAAACATTAATCAGCAAAATACTTTTGAAAAAGCTTGAAACCATTATGCTTCATTGTCTGTATTCTTTGATTATTTCACCAGGCTAATCCACTAGGTGTTAAAACTGTTTTCCAGGAAGCCCTGGTACACATACAGTAAATACTTTAATTCTTTCCACTGTGCCGTCAATACAAGACATTTGTAGAAGTTTTGTTGAATCCAACCCTGTTATGTTACTGCAGGAGTGCATATACAAACTGTGTAATTCCTGTCATTGTAATTGCATACGGCAATACTTTATTATGCTTGTTGTAAATTAATAGTGTCTCCTTTAATATTTGGCCAGTAGCAATTTGCTTATACACAACATGCACTTTGTACTGCTTTTGTTGTTCTTGATCTTGGAAACTCAAGGTCCACTATCAGTTTAAGTGTACGCTATAATTAGAATATTTACACCGGTTTACCTTGCCTTGAGACAGCTTTACAGTCAATGTTTCCGACGGGGAAATTAATCTGTTATCTATGCTCTCGCCAAACCAACCAGACTCCATTGAAAAAAGCAGTAATTTTCCCTCCAGAACAAGGGAGTTGCTGGCCTACTGGTCTGGAGTCTAGTGGCTTTGGCGAGAGCAGAAATGGATTAACCAGCTTCAGTTCCCTATCGGAGAAGGCTGCCGGACCCGTACAAAGCAATACATCGCTTTGGTTCTGTGTGGTAACTCCTGTCTGTTTGTCCAAACTGGGGGCGTGCAGACCGTCATCTACTGCAGGTAATACACTGACTATGGATAAGTACCTCACACAACCCTACTTCAAAACACCCATCTATCCCTTTAACCAGGGCCGCAGCACGGTTTTTGAACTGTAAGATTTTCGTAGTACTAAGAAAATCATATATGTTACATTTTATTTATTAATGTAACTGTTAAATTACATTTTCTTTCAATTCTATCTCCCTACATTATGTTCTAAATGCTCTTCCAAAAGTCTTCTCTACACTGCCTGCTTTCTTATTGTGGTGAATATTACTAAATCCCCTTTACTTTATTTTACTTTTATTTACTTTTAAATTGAGACAGACTGACAGAAAGAGAGACATAATGATAGAACACTAACACCGATGAAAAGGAGGCTGTGTTTATAGTCACAGACGAAAAGGAAACAGATAGAGAAAGTCAGACTGGGTTCAGTATGTGATAGTTATGACTTCATGCTGACACACACGCAGCTGTAGCTCTGGCCGACTACAGTTCACAAGAGCAGATTGGTCTTCAGCACTGACCTTATAAGGACAACATCCCTCGTACTCATTTACTATCTGACTGACTGGCAACTGACAAGCCCACTGTTGAGGGAGGGAGGATACAGGGAACCAAAGCTTCAACCTCAAATGATCTGCAGTCCCATAAAGCTGCGTTCATTATCACCGCTCCACACTTCTTCCCTGAATCCTCTCATTTTCTTCCTGTCTCCTCCCACACTTTAATTCCTCACACCCTTTTCCTTTCTGTCTTTACTTCCCTCTCTTTACTCTTTGTCCCCCTCATTACCTTATTTTCCTGTGTGACCGTGTGTTCACCTCCTGTTAGGTAAGGAGGTCAGCGTGGATCGCACACATGAACACACACACACACACATCTGGCTGTAGCTGGATTTCACCACTTCGCTGAAAGTGTAAAAAGGAAGGCGATATGTGTGTGTGTGTGTGTGTGTGTGTGTGTGTGTAAGTGGGAGTGACTGAAGGGTGAGAGAGGATGAGGATGGGCCCGGCCTCCAGCTCCAGAGTCAGAGAGAGGAAAGCCCTCCCACAGGAAACCAGCGCTCCACTCCACATGGCCTTTTAAGGTAAAAAACTCCCCAAAACTCTTCTCACTGGGGAATAGGGCTAAGATATAGTCTGAGAGAGCAGGGAAACGCAGGATGGAAGCCTGTGAGTGAGGAAAGACTTTATGAAACAGAACAAAATTCAAAAACTTTTAATCAGAAACAAAACTTGGAAGAAGGGAAAGAGTATTTCCCTCTTTTTGTAAATGAATTATGAGTACAGCCATGCAATGTGGTTCGCCATAACTCACATTTTCATAACATTTCACTATCAGAGCATTTATGACTGGAGGCACACATTAGTCCTGGTCATGACCGTATCTTTATGGCAAAGCCGGTGACCTGCTGCACAGACATGAGAAACATTCACGTCGTCTGTCTGAGTCATATTCAGTGGAGAGGAGTGTGGGAAACAGACCCCGTGCATTTCTTCCACATGGGAAAATGATTTGCAATTTAAAGCAACTGTAAACAAAAGATGCATCTAAAGCTCTTATGGGAAATTGTTGTGTATTGTCAAGGGAATTACACAAGTTCCCTAACTTAATGTGTGTGTGACATGACACATGACATGACTGTATTGTTGATTTAATTGCCACTGATGTCAGAGGCGTGTCACTGAGACAATTGTGTTCAATTGACAGTGATGCCAGGATGGTCAGGATAGGACCTGTTGTGTAACATCTGTAACACTCCTGATGTTGTTTTTCTTGACAAAGGCCGAAGAGAAGTTTTAGCAGCATGGCTGGCGATGTCAGTCTGAAGTCCAGACTGAAATATCACAACAACAATTTAATGGATTTCCATGAAATTTGGTACAGACATTCATTGTTCCCAGAGGATGAAGCATACCAGCTTTGGTGATTCTCTGACCTCACCTCAGACATTCCCAGCCCCACCAGAATGAGATGACGTGAGGCACTGCGTTGGCCAATCATGTACTTGTACACATTCCTGGTGGATTACTATTTACCACAAAATCACTGCATCAAAAGAGAAAATATTTGCCAATGTGATCATTTTCCAGACTTGTAAAATCCTTCATATTATAAACCTCTGTGTAGTGTTCTGGCATCTGCAAAGCCCTCAAATTCATGGATTTGTTACTCAAAGTGGACACCCTAGATCAAATTTCATGTCTCACCAGTGCCTGAAGCAACCATAGACTGTATATAAGAAGTGGATGTACAGTTTGGCCGTTTCCATATTGTTTTTTTGCAACCAGAAGTTAAGGTGGAGCTAAGTACAACCGAAAGCTGAATAAGACATTTCCAGGCAACCAAAAAGGTTATAATTAACGTTCATGAACTGAAAATACACAGTGAAATGGTTAAAACCTGGACAACTCTGTGGCAGCAACCTGTCAATCACAAGGTAGCCACACCCTAAAGCATACCCTGCTTTATGGTCTATTTGACTCTAAATGGGACCATAATTTACTAAATGAACATTATGTTACATTGAAGAAGACTTGAAACTAGTGATTGAGACCATAAACTCATGTTTACAATGTTTACTGAGGTAATAAATCAAGTGAGAAGTAGGCTCATTTTCTCTTAGACTTACAATACAATCTGACTTCTTTTTGTAACCAGAGGAGTCGCCCCCTGCTGGCTATTAGAAAAAATACAAGTTTAAGGCACTTCCGCATCGGCTTCACTTTTCAGACCCGGAGGTTGGCCACTGGAAGCAACACACCTCCACCAGATCCAGAACTTGTTGTAACGCTGGGCTCAATGTTTATTAGAGATACTGAAGCTGTTCACAAACTGACTGTAAGTGGGTAACGATTGGCAGGTTGACACAAGAAAGAGCAAGACAGCTGTTTGTAACCTCTAATCCTACTTATAATTGGTGGATTAAAATAAAGCATACAAATGTGAGTGTGTGTGTGACCCCTTGCCCCAACGAGGCCATGACAACATGTTAACTCAACCCTCGGCTCCCTTTATTGCTTTCACCATCACAAAACACTGTGTGTGTCTGCATTGGTGCCCCCTCATCTTACCCTCTGTTATCTGGCCTAACATTTGGCTCTGTGACATTGCTCACAGAGGATGTGTAAATAAAGATCCCTGTGGTTGAATGGCTGTAATGAGAGCCTGTCTTGCACCAGTTATTCAGAGTGTTTATCACCTCATCACACTCATTCACGAGAGAGGGGCTGACAGGGAGAGAGAGAGAAAGGAGAGGAGAGAGGGGAAATGTACAGTAGACCTTTTCTGGTGGCGGAGGATAGAGAGGAGCGACAGCGACAAAAAAGGGAGAAAAAAAAAACGTATCTCACCCGGCACCTGGTATGATGAAGTGGAAAAAGAAGATATTGAAATCTACAATAAAAGTGTATTCTGAATTACGTCAGATCTCATTAAAACTCAGTACATAGATATTTGCAAAGCTTATACTGTATGCTTCTTTGCAACCTTCTGCTCACTTCGGTTGTTCGAAGTTGGCAACATTTTATAATAAGGGTACAAACACATGTTTAGGTAATGCATACGCCATGGTGATTTGCTTCATGAATTAAAGAGGATCTAATATGCTCATTTTCACATGCATACTTGTATTTTGGGTTTCTACTAGAACATGGTTACATGCTTTAATGTTAAAAAAAAGAAGCTTTAGCACCTCTTTTCACCCTCTGCCTGCTATGCTTGAGAAAGTTAATATGGCTAACTGTTGCCTGTCTGTTTATCTCTGATGATTCGGTGAATATAAGTCAAATTCTCCTTTTAGCTCTGTTTTGGTCTCCACCCACTCCTGAGAAAAATATTTGCTTCTTTAGCTGCTAAATGCTCCAATTCTTCAGCAGCTTGTTGCTAACTTAGTCTGCTAACTTTATCTGCTGTTTAGTGCTCTTCACTAAAAAAAAAAAAAAAGCTGCCCGCTGTGGCCGGAAAACAAACTGTAAAGTTGAGGGTTGTAAAACCAAAACAATTAGCTAAAACAGGCCATAAAGCTTTGTAGAGCTGAGGGGAACTGCAGAGTTGGGTAATAATTCTCTGTGGGTTTGTCACATCACACACATTGGACCCAGTGTTCATATGAAAACATTGATTAGAGCAGCTTTTAAAATAAATTACATGCATAATAAATATGCTTCTCGCAATGTACTCTATTGTTTTTGTACACAGTATTAAAATTGACCTCGTGTCTTTCTAAAAGGTGAGTATCCAAGGACAAAGCTGTTAGCAGTTTAACAAAGCAGCAAGGTTATCTAAGTGCCACACTTAAGAGCCCATGCAGGAAGAATGTATGACGTTATCCTGCAGCCATTCTGCTGATAGGCTGCTGATTGCTGCCAGCTCTGTGTGAACCCAGAGGCACTGCCGCTGCCAACATAGTCGTTAGAGGTCAAAGGTCGTCGTATGAATGATCAACACCCTTCCTGGATTAGAAATGAAACAAAAAGGAAATCGAAGGTGTTGAGGAGAGCATGTGATGACTGTGTGAGAGTCATCTCTGCCGAACGCTGCCGGTAAATCTCACATGAAATGGATCAAATCAAATTCATTTTGGGTCAAGCTCCTCATCCAGACTCTAGTCTTACTGTAATTCTCTCTTGGCTGAACTTCACTCTCTCCAACCCCGGCCCCTCATCCAAAACACTGCTTCCTGCCTCGACTTTAACGTCCCCAAAACTCTCTCTTCTCACCCCCCTCCCGTGCTCCCTCCACTGGCCGCTCACATTAAAGTCTGAATCCTGATACTGAAGGAACGCCCCCAAACCAGTGCTGCATGGGCTCGATTTGTGACTGCCCGTTCCTCTCTGTGGCAACTTGGACACCAGCCTGGCATGAAATGTCCCTCTGGTTTGGGACTGAACTTCCCACCCACGTCAGCACACAACGGTCACTCCATGACGTCTTTTGTAAAGCTTGTTGCTCTCTCAGCTGCACCGTTCTGTAAAATCACACTCACCGTTCCAACATCTTCTCCCTCGACTAATCACCAAACTCACGTTCATTTTTCACATATTTAGCACCTCTGTGTCACATACCAAAGTCAGAGAAATATTGTCACATCTATGCACGCACTAGAACTGTTTTAAAGGGGAACACCACCTAAATTAAGAATGCCAACGTGTTATTTCCATGGCCTACGAAAGTTCAATCAATATGTGTGAACATGAGTTACTGTCTCTCAAAGCCAAAAAACAGAAATGTATTACCTCTCCAGCATTTTTTGTTTTACTTTATGAAGTGTTTTATGCAGTGCTTGTGTTGTGAAACGTGCTGTAACAACGTTGTGGCTGCCATATCCATTTCCATTCAGTTAATTTGTGCTTGATAGAAGTCTTTGCGAGCATGCAGTACTAGTCTAGTACCGCATGTCTCTTTTAACAGGGTTCCCAAGGATCCTTAAAATGTCATAAATTAGATAAATTAGATTTTCAGAAATATTTCCCCACAGTATTCTCTAATTGTTAATTTAAAGATGGTTACTTTATGCGTTTCTCTTCGCTAATGGCACCGTGGTAATTGATCTAGGTCCTCTGTACAGTAGATGCTTGTGAAGCTCAGACACTTACATATATAAACACTCACAAACATCAGTTTGCTTCGGGCGTCAATGTTTTCCTGAGCAGCTGCATGTAGACGCATTTAGATTGGAAGTCGGAAATACCGGCTCGGAGTTATCGACCTCCAACTTGCAATGAATTGCAGCATTAGTGCTCTAGTTTTGGGATTTGGGAGAGTTGTTTTTTTACTAATATTTTTGGACTGTCTTAGACCAGAGGAATAACGTGTATGAATTTTGAAAATGGGGATAGTTCCCCTTTAAACTAGTCATCAGCATTAGCTACCGAAGTTTTAAATGAGCCAATGAATGACATGAAAACACATGACACATGCATAAGAATAATAGATTGGTTGGCGCTGCTGACTCTAGTGTGTGTGTGTGTGTGTGTGTGTGTGTGTGTGTGTGTGTGTGTGTGTGAGTGTGTGTGAGAACAGGTCGGTGTCTTTTTTCGCCTCGCCCCCATACTGTTAAACATATGGCTTCATTTAGGGACTAATGGAAAGGGGTCATTTGTCATCACCAGTATAAACAGACGAGGACACACACACACACAGACACACACAGGCCTGATCTTATTAGAGATGTTTATGTTATGTTAGCTCTTTACTCTAATATATTCCCTATTTTACCATTTATTCCAAATTGTTTCAAAATCACTTTTCAAGTTTTATTTTGTGTCAGCATACTTTTTCTACTTTTACTGAGTCACGCCCATCCTCCCTCCCTCCCTCCGTCCCTCCCTCTGTCCCTCCCTGGTAGAACATATAGGCTGGTTTCTCTTTAACCCCCTCCTGTCCTCACTGTTTGCTCACACATGTAGTATAAAAGTGTGTGAGCAGCTCCCTCTGCTGGATTTGCAGAGAATCACAATTGACAAGAGGCAGAGCACCAAACAGGCCCTGATTGTTCTTTCTCAGCATCTGTTTCCTGCAAGTGGAATTCATGTAGGAATGTGGTGACTTAGAAACTATGGAAATGAGCAACATATGAGCATAAAGTCTGGGTAACACTTCATCTTACAGGTCTGCAAATTTCATGGTATAGGTGATAATTAGCAAGTAACCTATTTGGAATTTCTTTGGAATTACTGGAAAATTACCCCCAATATTTACCCCAAAATGTATCAGAAATGACTTTATTATAAACATTATTTAATAATGATGTGCTAAAATAGCATATAATGGTTAAAATAGGGCCCTTAGGCTTTAGAAGTGGATGTGCGCTGCTCTTCATCGGAGGTGGAAAACCAAAACTAATAGAAGACACTTCTGATCAGGCACAAATCTCACCATTGTGTGACTTATTGTCTAATGATTCAGGGTGTTACCTTCAAATTTACTAACATGTTTTATCCTTGGGGTCAATTTGACCGCAGCAATTTAAACCTCCAGAAAATGATTATAATTAAAATTGTTACCCAAGTTTATGTGTCGGGTACTTTATGTTTGTTTGTTGACTACCTAAATAGCCCTTTAAATAAAATCAATATCTTCACGGGAACCATATTTTGCCGCCCCCAAAGCGTGGGAAAATATCAAAGTTCTCGCGATAATGATGTTTCCCCTCCCCCATGTCGTGTGAACTATCAGTGGTTCTCGCACTACTACAGTTCTGGTTATGTTAGGTTAGGGCCCTAAAGCTTTTTGAAGATTATAAAGTTGCATGTTATAGCGACCTCAATATCATCCAATACAAATGTGTGTAAAATGTTGTTATATGTTTTATACAGCTAAAACAGCCTGGGGTCAAATTGACCCCAAAGAACACCGATGCGTACAGCATGTGTACAGGACATTGGAAACATATCATCATTTTAATTTTATGTTTACCCAGTTGTCCCCATTAAATTAGGAAAAGTCATTAAATATGAAGCAAAAAAAAATAATGTCAATCATTTATTTAGAGATGTTAAACATTGAATGGGGTCAAATTGACCCCAAAGATAATAGGAGGGTTAAGAAATTTCAAAGAAGTTATTTGTTAATTATTATCTATTTATAAGCAGACATAGTTATAAAGCATATCAATTAACTTTGTGTTCTTTTCCTTAATCAAATAAATTACCAGCTATTGGAATAGCGGAATATAAGTATTAAATAATGTTTATAATAAAGTCGTTTTCGATACATTTGGAGGTGAATATTGGGGTAATTTGGCAGTAATTCCATAGAAATTTCAAATAGGTTACTTGCTAATTATCACCTAATTAGCATGAAATTTGCAGACCTGTTAAAATGAAGTGTTACCAAGAAAACATACTTATTAATATTATATTCCATTTCTGCCAATGGATGTATAACAGTATTAAAAAGCAACGGGATAAATAATAAAATGAATGATAGATGTATTCCATTTAGCTGCTTCAGTTTCAGGGTCCTGTCAAGGCTAACTGGGACACTTGAAGAGAACAGAGCCATCGTTTATGTTATACAAATTAACTTGGCATTACAAGTCTCAAAATGACTGCTGTGAAAGTAATCAACAGGTGAGAAACACTTGACCAACATATAGTTCCTCATTAGGTTTCTCATTATGTCTGCCTGTACTCATTCACTTACATGTAAAGACAACTGCTGCTTCAATCAAAGGGGGGTTTAAAGGTTTTTATGTGGTTATGACATCTTTAAAAAAAATGTTCAGATGACATGAACTGTTTGTAGAAAAAGGAAACCATTCCAGTGAAAACCAGTGCAGTCTAGTGTTGCTTCCAGCTCGTACAGCATTCAACAAAAGGGCAAAATATTCTAGTTCATACTGGAGTGGCAGTGTGGCTCATCAGAAATAAAGCTCCTTTGACTGTTGCGTCAGTGATCAAAGTATCATTGACTCTGAGCAGCCTTGTGCTGGATCATGTGGACGGACGTATTATTGCAAAATGGCAAACTGTTTTTTTTCTTTTGTAAATAGACGAATAAACCAAAGTGGTACACATTTGTCAATATTATTGCTACTATTATACTATTACTATTTTTTGTCATTTTTTTTTTTTTTTTAAATTGTAACAGAAAGTCTTTCAACATGACATTGACCGTACAACATTCCCAAATGTGTCAAGGTTAGTGGATGTGTTTTAAGGAAGTATTTTACTTCAGAGCCATACCAAACACAGTTTATCCTGATGTTTGCTGCAGATACTGCTCCAGTCTCTGCTGATAGTCCCTGCAGTTGTTCTCTAATCTTTTGTCCAAAACACGTCGTCTGACTGGTTGTTTTGGGTAGGTCATGACCTTGGGCCCAAGATGGCAAAGAGTAAGATATATACAAGACGGGGGTGTGTGCTCAGCCTTTAAAATTTACTGTGAGTCTTCTCAGTCTAGTGAGATATTGAGATTTGAGGAAATGCTGTATGCAGCTTTTAAAAGGTTTTACTAAATGTCAATAAACAAACCTTACTACAGACTGATCTTTGTGCCCAGTATCAACCAGAGTGTACTGGTTGCTTGTTTGCCAATTTGTCCTGACTTCATCCACGTACGTCATCATGATTTGGAAAGCATGAAACCTAAAAAGTGTTTGTAGTGGCTGTAGAAAAAATACCTGTATATAAATGGGACTGTCATAAAGTTAAAGGTCCCATATGCTCATTTCCAAGTTTATACTTGCATTTTGTGTTTCTACCAGAGTTTACATGATTTAAAGTGGAAGTTAAACAGTCAACCAAGTTAAGCTGGTTTACTAAATTTCCACTCTAATGAACCATTATATAACAAACATGACAAATGTAAGCATTTCAAAGAAAAAGAAGCTTTGCTTCATCTTTTGTGGCAAGAGCGCCGCCATGTTGCAGTACAGTAGCCCGTGACATCAAGAGGTTGGTTAGGCTCGGCTAAGTTACACAGATACAACAGCAGAAACCGTGAAAGATGGAGACTGAGGAGACACAGGACAGAAGAAAACAAAAGAGGGGACACTATGGTATAGTTCCTGGATGTAAATTTGAGTTTTACAATGGATAAAAGTCTATTTCATGAACTGCCACTTTTATATCTATGGTCTATAGATTGTTGATTTGTGACATTATAAATGTACAGAAGTCCTGACAGCTTGGTTCAAACGCACAGTTTCTGCAGGCTGTGTGTATTTCTCTGTGGATTGAGCGTTTTGATACTTACACAGTATTTATATAGCACCTAGACCTGCTTTATAATAAAAAAAAGACATGAAAATCTCACTTTTTACAATACCGGACCTTTAAAATATTCATACATTATGCAATAAAGACAATTTCAAAACTCTATCCAAAACAATGAAAAAGAAATCATTATGATGTGCACAACAACAAAAAACAGAAATGAAAAAAGGAAATAAAACTGCATATAAATGAATAATCAATGCAGCTCCATTGTGTTTATGCTTCATTTTCAAAAGCTTTCTCTAGGGGGAAGCATTGCATTACAAGTGGACTGACTATTGCAGTAAAACTCCGACACTTCCTGTCTTCACCTGAACTGAGAGATTCCACCAGTGTGAGGCTTACTCTAGCAAATTTGTTGAACCTACAAATGACTCCCAAATCTTTTTTGTTAGCTGCAACAAGGAATTGACAATTGCAAAGTTAAAAAATAAATACAAGTTTTCCAACTTTTGCAAAAAATAACTTTGAGGCTATGCGTATATTTTGTTCGTAGTACGATAACTGACATATTTGAACAATGAATTGCATAGATTTAGTATACATGATCACATTCAACAAATGGTTTCCAGAATGTGCTTTCAATATTGGTTAAATCAACATTTCTGGAACTACAATGCACACTGATATACATTTGATTTGAGAAGAACTGAACAGCATGATGGACAAACATGAAGTTCTCAGCCGTCAGAGCGCAGGCGAAGGCATCAGATGCATCAATAACGAGACAGAGATGGATGACAGCGTGCTTATCTGCTCGGCTTGGATCTATGTCAACGCTTTGACTACAATGCGCTCATTATGGAGCGTGACACAGGCTGGATATTGTGCGGTGCCCGGGCACGAAGAAAGGAAACGCCGCGGCCCTTTGTGAAGTGGGTCAAGTCCATGAAGGGGTTTACCAGTTGGCTATGTCAGCAGAATGATGTGATTTGATAATTCCCATAGCCTATGAACCCTTCGAGAAGCAAAGAAACCTGCTAAGGGCCTGCAGTCGCACTAATTATCCCATGATCCTTTGTCTAGCACTAAATGCCGAGACATTTGTGGGGTCAGATTGGATGTCATGCGTAGTGTTGGTTTGAATTAGCCTCAAAAGCAACCAGAAACCCCCCATGAAAACACTTCAGTCAAGCAATGAGCAAACCTCATGAGAACATCCTGCAAAACCAGAAAGTAGGAACGAACATGAATATTTAATGCAGAGCAGAGAATCTAAATGTGGATGCGTTCCCAGAGCTGACAGGAGCAGTTACACCAGTGCATACATCATGTAAGAGTTTGCCATTCATGTAACAAGAACTGAGATCCAAACATTTGGGAAACCCCTTACGAAAAAGTAGAATACTTCAAGTTTATTTTATGAAGTATACATAAGTAAAGTTCAAGTATATATTTCCCAAGTATACTTTATGTAGTAAGTATACTAATATCAATGTACTAACAGTATAGTTACAAGTCTACTACTTTAATACTTCTTGGGATTAAATTTGCCCACTTTTTAGTTTATAAAAGTATATACTTTTAAGTGTACTTTAAGTGTACGAACAGTAAACTTTGAGTACACAACTAGTTTACATCTAAGTTTTATTTTTTACTGCAACTATACTATAAGTATACTGATAGTTCACTAGTTTTATACTTGTATCCCTCTTTATGAAAGTAAACTTTAAAATATATACTATCTACTAGTTTAATAGTTTTGTACTGAAAGTATATTTGTATATACTTGTAGCCCACTTGATAGTTTATGGAAGTGCACTTTAAAGTATACTCTCAGTAAACTACTAGTTTGTAGCCCACTTTTTCAGCAGAGATTTGAGTCTGCTACTCAAGAATACTTAATTAGACTTTTCTTAAGTATATCTTGACCAAGAGATAAAATACAAGTAGGCCTATAGGCCAAATATAAGTATACTTAAGTATGCTTTTGTTAAGTACATTATATCTCTGATAAGCGCATAAAAAGTAAACTGTAAGTATACACTCTTATTTTAAGTTTAAAAGAAGTATACTATTAGCACACTTCTTTTTGGTAAGGAACACTTGGGAAACGAGCATAGGTTTCACTTCTAAATGCTTCCTCTGTCGAGATATTGGTATTTTAGTTCTTTCCAATGTGCTCAAGTGAGGCAGAACAACTTTGAGCTTGACATAAATGCTGAGGTCAAATTACATTTCACAAGAAAAAGCTATCAGTAGCCTTTCCATCTAAAGTCAACGTCCTAGAGTAACCTTTCCACACTTCAAAATAAAAGTAATTACAAGAGAAGTAAAAGTTTAACAAGGGCCCTTCAGGAGGAGTAAAAGTTGTGCAGGTGTTCAACTTTTCATTACATTTTCATTTTGCTGTCATGTTGTTCTTAGACATGCAAAACCTCTGAAAATAGCAAAACTCATTCAAATGCTTAAAACTGTGGTGCTCACTAGGACAACTTTAGGGATACCGGAGGGTGTTAGGTTACAAGTACCTCCATATGGGAATGTGTGTGTGTGTGCATATTTGTGCTCGTGGGTGTGTCTGAGTCTGTGATGTCATGGCTTGAATCCGGGTGATCCCTTCCCGGCCAATCGGTGCGAAGCAGGAGTTTTCTGGGGGAGGGAGTTGGTGGATGATTAGAGGACGGGGGAGGTTAAGCTCTAAACCGAGCTGTAAAACATTGACCTGAGGGAGTAAGTCAGCGGTGTAGTATGATGTCCGTAGTAGTGTCTCAGGCCAAGAACCTGTCTGTCTGGCCAAAGTGTGACATCTGTTGCTGGATGTGACTCAGCTAAGACATGAGAAGTAATAGATAGAGGATGATATGTCATCGTCGTAACACGACAGTCACATGCATCACGATCAGAATCCCCTAAAACCTTCTCAACAGAACTCACTGAGTTAATTATAATGGATGAATGAGATCAACGAATACTCTTAAATGTTTGTAGTAGAGTAGTCAAAGTTGACGCAATATAACGCGTTAATGCAAATTAGTTTTAATGGCACTAATTCTTGAAAGCATTACCGCAACTTGCGATTTTTAGGTTGTAGCAGGCTGAGTTTTAAAAGCTAGGGTGAAGATACTGGTATCATATGAAACTAAAAAAACCTAAGGAATCCATTGGTACCAACCATGTCATGCTAGCTTGTCGCAAAGGAGGATAAATAACGCTCCAAACTTACACTAAATTTTGGCGAGGAAAAACTGTCATGGCCATTTTCAAAGGGGTCCCTTGACCTCTGACTTCAAGATATGTGAATGAAAATGTGTTTTATGGGTACCCACGAGTCTCCCCTTTACAGACATGCCCACTTTATGATAGTCATATGCAGTTTGGGGAAAGTCATAGTCAAGTCAGCACACTGACACACTGACAGCTGTTGTTGCCTGTTGGGCTTTGAGTTTGCCATGTTATGATTTGAGCACATTTTTATGCTAAATGCAGTACCTGTGAGGGTTTCTGGATAATATTTGTCATTGTTTTGTGTTGTTAGTTGATTTCCAAAAATAAATATATACATACATTTGCATAAAGTAGCATGTTTGCTCACTTCCATGTTGATAAGAGTATTAAAACTTGACAAATCTCCCTTAAAGGTACATTTTGAGAAATTATGTAATATTTTCTCTTTAATTTAATGTTCAACAAACCGTTGTTGCTTTTCATCAATGCAGAAGTTCACACATCGAGAGGGCTTTTACATTAATAGCATAACCTTTGTTTTACTTTACCTCATTTCAAGGTCAAATTGTGTATCATTTTGAGAGGTTATTGTTCCTCAAAATTACCTAAAACCGTCCCACTTTGTGTAGAATGAGCCCACAATATGCCTCTGACACAGTGTGAGTCATACAAATGTTTACTTCCTTCC
This sequence comes from Sebastiscus tertius, assembly GCA_916701665.1. Classification (NCBI taxonomy): domain Eukaryota; kingdom Metazoa; phylum Chordata; class Actinopteri; order Perciformes; family Sebastidae; genus Sebastiscus; species Sebastiscus tertius. The sequence goes on from CAKAOH010019828.1 coordinate 31,261, forward strand.
CATATTTGGAACCATTTTAGGACTTTCTCTACCACACAAGAGTTTATAATAAGACCTGTGAGAGGCCTTTTCCTTTGCAGGAAGTACAGCAAATCAATCAAAGTTCAAAATTTGGCAATAATATCAATGACGCACTAATGCAAGTTCTTTTTGTGGCATGGCTCGAGGGATTTCTCACGTCGGACGGTTGGGCGGTCCACCACTTTAGTCAGGACTGAAATATCTCAACAACTATTGCCATGATTGCTACAGACTTTCATGGTCCCCCGAAACGACTTTCCTGATCCCCAGATTTCCCCAACATTTGTGAGAGAAATGTCTCAAAATGTATATGATCGGTGCCCTAAAATTTGTCTCCTTCAGGATGAATTGTTATATACTTGGTGATCTTTGACCTTTCATCTACAGAAGTGGTTCTCAACCTTTTTTGTGTCAAGGTTTAATTTTACAGGTCTGTAAATTTCATGGAAATTAGATGATAATTAGCAAGTAACCTATTTGAAATTTCTTTGGAAATTACTGCCAAATTACCCCAATATTTACGAAAAGCACAATGTCCGAAAGAGCACCGAAGAAAATCCTAAAGAAAATCCCTAAATTGCTAGATATACAAAGGCTTAGCGTAATGGCTGTCTCAGTGTGTGAGTGTATGCTCTCCAGGTGTGTACCTGTGGGCCATGTAATATTCCTAACACACTTTTACACATGGCATGATGAGAAGGGAGCCCCACACAAAGAGAAGCCTAGGGGCCCCTGACCACCTTAATCTGCCACTGATTGTAGGGAAATCCTACCCATTTAAAATTACAGCTACAATTGCAAATGTTCAGATCACTTTTCATATTTACCACACCACACTTACTATTTCAGTAAGTAATCCTCTTACAACTGTATTTTAAAGCCCTCCTTTAACAGTGCAGATAACTCATCATATGCTCGCAAACAAGTCTGAATATGCCTCTCTACTGTCAGTGTTTGTATCTCCTCCGGCTCCCAACTAGTCACATTCCAGTGAGGGACTACCATAAGGTACGAAGCTGGTGAAGAGAAAGGTAATGGGATGAAAAAGAGAAACGGGTGTGAGCGAAGGAGGAGAAAGAAAACAAAAACACACCAATGAGGAGACCATGGGGGTTCAACACTACTGGCTGCTGCTGCTGTTTATCGCCTGCCGTGAAGGGATTACAGGTAGTGTGGTGGTGGAGTGTGCAGATTAGATAAGAATTAGTGTGTGTGTGTGTGTGTTGTTTGAGGTTGTGTGTGTATGTGTGTGTCAGTCTTGCATGGGTGTGCATGTGGATGTGTTTGTATGAATATGCAGTTTTGGGCTTCTGTGGTGGACTGGCCTCTTCTGGGCTCAGACGTGTCTCAACCTGTCTCCTCAGGAATGCAGCAAACAGGAGCTTTCACGCTATACCTGTCAGTGATGTAGACATGATGTTTGGTTTACGTAGTAGTGATTAATGTCATACACACGTTTATTAAAGGTTTAGGTAAGTGTGATTCAATCAGGAGGGGCAACAGTGATTAACGCCTTGTACAGGAGAGCACAAGCCTCTTCCAAGGCTTTCTCCGGTTAGTCAGCACTTTCACCGTCAACACTCAGATGACAGATCCTTCATCAGTCATGCAGTCATAAACGGCAGTCCAAATTTGGTCTGACGGTGGCAATGGGGTAAAATCACAAACTATTTTTCGGTTTATTGGTTTTCATCGGGAGCATGAATGTGCTCACCAAATTTCATATCAATCTGAACATTATTTTCAAGAGTTGTCACAGATAAACAAAAAACAAATAAACTAATTTATTGCCAGTTGAACAAATCTTTTACATTAGTATGTTTTTCATTGTGATGTTATCTGTCCCCATTTGTAATTGTATATGAAACCTACTTGCATCTTCAGAGAGAAGTATTCATGTTCCAGTTAAATTTTCAATGTAAAATTGTAGAGAAATTAATATTTCTTGCAAGAACATGCAAGAATCTGTTTTAAGTATAACAACATGTCATCTGCATAAAGGCTGATTTTATGATGTGATTGGCTGCAGCAATCAGTTCACTGAAGATGATAAACATAGAAGGTGAAAGTGGGCATCCTTGTCTGGTTTCTCTGTGTGGTGTGAAGCTCTATGATGTGACTGGAAATGTTCCTTTTCGCCAGGTGCTGTGAGTGACATCAGTCCATATATAAAGCATTATGAGGGCTTGTCGTACGACAGGGAGGATCTTCACAGGAAGCACCTGAGAGTCAAGAGAGCCTCACAACCTCAGGATCACACGCTGCAGTTGGACTTTACTGCTTTCCACAGGTAGCTTCACATCTCTAACTGTGGTGTTCATTTCAAAAGCCCTCTTAAACATACACAGTCTGGCTAAATTTACACTATTCCTCTGTTTGAACTCTTTATTCTGGGTTCCCAAACCTATAACACATGTCAACAATTAATTGTCCATAATTGTCTGCTGTTGATAGATCTACATACCTTCCACCACACTACAAAGCTTTGAACACATCTGTGTTTTTGTTTCCTGCAGAACTTTCCATCTGCATTTGAAACGCGATGTAGCAGCGTTTTCCGAAAATTTCATGGTGGTCAGTGAAAATGGTTCCACATCGCCTGACCTCTCCCACATATATTCAGGAACACTAGAGGGTGGGTATAACAGGGATAACAATGTACCTGTGATTCAAGTCTAAGCAAATTTACTGGCATCAAAGGTTTTAATCATCGAACATCTATAGTCAATTATAGTCTTTATGGATTGCATAAAACATCTGGATAAAACATTTGGATGAAAATCTGTTTTTAATTCCTGATTAATGAAATTTGAAGAACAAAGTAAAACATGTTGAACTGTGCAGATTGAAAAGTAAATTCATCGCTTTCTCACTCTTGCCTCATATCTCATCTCTCTCTCTCTGATGTCCGAACGCTGCCTCTAATCTTTAAGCCTCTCTCAGTATCTTATCTATTTATTTTGTCTGTCTGTCTGTCTCTATACTCAGTTATCTCTGTTCATTTTCACCTCTCTGACCCTGACATGAAACCTCTCTTGACCTGGTCATGCAGGTGAACGTGGTTCAGCCTGCCATGGCTCGGTGTTACAGGGTCAGTTTGAGGGAACCATCCATACAGACAACGGGACCTATCACATAGAGCCAGTAGATAGATACACCAGCAGCCAAACAGATCACCACTCTATAATCTACCACGAGGATGACATGGGTAAGACTATACCTTCCATTTTCCACTTTAGGAACACGTTTTCTCTGCACATGTTTTCAAGCTTAAACTGGCTCTGTAGTAACTTCTTACTGCCCTCGGTGTCCAGGATGAAAAATTAAACTTGTGCATCTGCAGATTGAAATTGTCAAACTGACTCCCCTTAACCTCAGCTGCTTCATGGCCATTTGGTGATGATGGGAAGAGCACAACAACAAATTCCTTTCTACGGTAGATCTCCCCCCAACAGTTTGATTCATGGGCCTCCTGGTAGTCTCACAGAAAGACAAACATCTTCCTCCTGTTACTAATCCTCATTGCTCTGTTCTCATACTGTATCTGTACATCTGCAGCCTCAAGCTCTTGTACAAACTAAGGTTACTAGTGGTCAATAAATTATCTGCAGCCCTAACTTGTAATAATAGTAGAGTTATAATGTAATAGCAAAACCTATTTAGAGCTCTAGGGGGTGTTGGCACCCTTCCTGGGCACAGGCCAAAGAAAAGTTAAACCGATGATGGTGTGACTTTTGAAGGAGGGGGAGAACAGATGGGGGCTAAAGTAAGGAGACAGGTATGAAGGTGAAAGAGGAGGAGGAAAGGGTACAATGGCAGGAGAAGGATATGAGTTTCTAGAGGGAAAGGTGAGGAAAAAAGAGGAGCATGTAGAGAAACTTGAAGGCATTGAAAACAAACTCTTCGTTGGCTTATGAATGTGTCGGCTTATGGTTTGGCCAGATGGCAGTCATCAGTGAGAGCTGTCAAAATGTTAATGTGCATGTCTTTCTATCTGTGTGTTTCTCCTGCTGCGCATGCGCATTCGCCTCGGAATAAGATTATTTCCAAGAAAGCATTTTCCTAGAAACAGTGCAGTTCGTGCCAAACCCCTCCCCCCTCTTTGTCCTTACTGTAAATCTACTCAGACTCCATGGCTGCCTTTCTCCCTACGCCTCCCGCCATCTCTTCCACCTATTTCATGACTGGAGCAACATTGACATGAGATAACATCGCAGCTGACAACATCCTGTTCTTTCATTCACCGGCCTGCATATCTGCAGGAAACTGTTTATTGAAATATCATGTGCCAAATCATTCACAATCAATGCTTCCCAACAAGTGGTAATTTAGGACTCGCAGGGGCTGACATAATGTGTATACTCCTGTGTATCTTTCCACTTCCTGTCGTTGTCATCTCGGGGAAACAAAGGTTGTATAAGGATATTAATCTCCCCTGGGATGTAGGATGTCGTGAGGTCTCTTAGGTCTGGGACACAGAGGACGGCCCAGGGCGACCATTTTGCATTTTGCACAATCACCACCTGCTTGTTTTGCTTGAAAATCAAACACTTGAAACATTAAGGGCATCACTCCACATATTGAATGATAAACAGGACACATTAATAGTATGAAAACCCCCATCATGATGTCACAATGGTGAAGGGATGAAGGTGAATGCGTGTGAAATGAGCTGTTTATATCTACATAGGGGACAGGTCCTCTCTTCACGGAGTCCGCCATGTCGCACCACCATGTTTCTACAGTAGCCCAGAACGGACAAACCAAACACTATTAACTTTTCCTGCTTGGGCCGGAGTCGATAATCTTACTTGCCGCTTTTGCAGCCGCTCTCTCTCTCTTGCTTCACCACTCACTTCCCCTGTACACACACTCTACGCACTGGCTCTGCTCCAAATGACCTACGCTATTCTTACAACAACAGGCTCTAGAGAGGGCCATTCGCGTTTTCGTGCCGGCCACTGTGTTTTTTCTACACGCTTGGCACATAGGAGAGATCTTCCATTTAGATTAAACACATACCAATATGCCAAATCTTCAGTTTAACAATCATGTAACTGATTCTTCAAACATCTATTTCTTCGTGGTATTCATTGTCACATTATATTATACAAGCACGGAGGGTTTGAGAAATATCTCTTTGGGAAAACTGGCTGAACTTTCTGTGTTGCAGCAATGGCTTATCAGCCTTATGCATTAGTGCTAAAGAACCAGCTGTTACAGTTTGCAAGAAAGCGTGATTGTTCCGTGACAGATAGACATACAGTATCATACCAAATGGACAGCAGCTTCAGCTCTGGTGGTTTCATCACTTGCGTAAATGGGGAGGATGCGGGTTGATACAGGATATCTGTACTACATGAGGCATGAAATCTGGACTAAGCGGGTAAATCTCCTACCAAACGTGAATCATGTTATTCATAAGAACACTTGGGCCTTGTGGTTTAATAGATTAGAGGTTTAATCCAAGCAACAGGCATTTGTCCCTGAGGAGTGGTGTGCACAGACTCTCGTGGGCAGTGGAGAAAAAACTTCTACTACACACAGAGTTTAGTGTTATGTTATATTTAGGTTTAGGATTATCTTGCACTTGAGGGCACTTGAGGGCACTCGACCTGACCAAAGGATCATTCATGGAGCACTTGGGCAGTGACTTTAGGTCAAAATGTTCCACTGCAGTACACACATATCCTGGTTTAAAAAGGGGGCATTTCAACACACTTTTTAGCTAGTGTTGTGCCCCTAGGAAACCAAACTCCCCAACCATAATGCAAGAATATATGTAACTTTATACACTCAAATATTCAAGACGTTCTGGCTAAAGTGTTTTGTTTTTTTTACACTACCCTTAACCGTAGAACTAGTTTCCAACAGCTGCTGGGAAGTCTGGACTGAAATGTGACACTCATTTTTCATTTGGGAAATCATTTTCTTTTCCAAGTCTTGCACTAATAGTTTGGCAGTTTGTAAATGTTTTATAGCGTGATTCTTTGCTTTTTAATTGACAAAAGAATAAAAAAATATATATATTTTTTTTTTGCAACACAGGCCAGAAACATGCATCTCCTATTGTATGATGGGGACACAGAAACAAACTGAGAAGGAGAGAGAATAAGGTCTGGAAATAATTCCGTCGGTGGGTTGACGCCCGGCATTTAGGCCTCCACGTCCACCCCCACAGCCCACCCCCACTCATGCCATGTATAGAAGGAATAGCTGGTTTGCGATTGGCTGCAGGAATTTCGTAGGATGGTGTGATCCAATCATGTGTTGCCGGTCCCTCACTGTAGGTCTGATGCAGGGATATTGGGAGATGTTGCAGTGGTGAATGAGTGTTTCACACGCACATGCATACATACATACACATGCGCACACTGTGCATTACCCCTTGAAGTTCTTACAGGTCACCGGGTTAACTGGCAAAACATTGCCTACTCTCACATTACTGCCAACGGCATGTGAAAGTGATTATGTCATGTGACTGTAAGTTGTGGAGCTCAAAGCGCACCACATGAATGGTTTATTTTTTGTACATTAGAGTCAGGCTATAACCACAGGGCCACTGAAACCTATTGTTTTCATTATTTTACATTATGCTGAAACATTTTGCAGCACTTTACATTGCATTCATTCCTCCATATGCAGATCCCCCACAGTCCCTGAACATAAACCTAATAACTCTGCTGCAATGAAGTTTTGGCTCATTGCATTTTTGTGGAATTCTGTGTCTTTGCCAGAGCAACAAGACGGGCCAATTTATACAAATGCAATGTCTCCCTCGACTGCAATCCCGTCATTATTGCATCAATCTGAACGAGGCGGCCTTCCCAGAGGTGTTGCACATTGCAGACGTGAAATCAAACCAGCAGCTATCACAGCATTTTCCACAGACTGCCCCATGGCTCCCACAAAAAGACCGCAACACTGATTTCCAAATGTGGGTCCTCTGGTCACTAAGGAGCAATGAATGTAATGGATTCCTGCACACGTTGTTTTAAATTGTTCTGTATAAGAAAAGGTTAAAATGTAAAGTATAGTTAATGCTTTAAACTATGGGGTGGCTGTGGCTCAATTGGAAGGTCTGCGGTTCGATCCCTGGCTCCTCCAGTCCACATGTCGAAGTGTCCTTGAGCAAGATACTTAACCCCGACTTGCTCCCGAAGGCTGTGCCATCAGTGTGTGAATGAGTGTTTAGATTAGATCCTGATAGGCAGGTTTGCACCTTGAATGTTGACAATGTTGACATGTAGTGTAAAGCGTTTTGAGTGATCGGAGGACTAGAAAGGCATTATATAAATACAAGTTAATTTACCATATGTGAGACCACATGCAATACACCAACAGAGTTATATGTCTGGGGTCATTAGTTGGTCTCCTGTGGGAAATAACTGTTGTATCTTATATCCGGAAAGTAGTAAACTTAACCTCCAGGAAACAAGCCTCTCATGTTTTCTATGATTGGGGTCATAAAGCAACAATTGTGACCTTGTGCACCTTTTGAGCAAACAAGAGAAGTCACATGACCCAGCATCTCTACTTTATGTCAAGTGTGGAAACTTACTGCAAGACCTTGAAGTGTCAGGAAAGATATCAGGAAACATCAGATCATTGATTTGACGTGGTTTCCTATCTGATATTGACTCTATTTGCCGAATATTGCCCACATTTTACAAAAGCACATGCATGGGTGTTTAGGCCCCCAGAAACCCCCCTCGCTCAGAACCCAGAAAGAGATAATATCTGTTATTCCTGGTATGATTCATTGCCTCCCCCGATCATTGCTCCTGGTTAAACATACGCACGACGCCACATGTTCCAGCTCAAACAAATAATTTTTTCAAAGATCAGACTGTGGCCCTGACCCACATCGCTGTGTGTGTTTATTTGCGGGCTTACTTTGCATAATATCCTGTTTGCTCCAACAAACAGTAGTGGGTTGAACAAAACCTGGTGTTTAATATCTGTTCAATTATTTATTATGGTTGGAGAACACTGTTTTATTTGATACGCCCACATTAAATGAGTTATTGATGTGGTGTCGTAAAAAAGTTCACTCACTGATGGAACATGTTCAAGGAAAAAAGAAATTACTGGTGACAGTGTTTGTTTGTCTCTGTGTTTAAACCTGCATCTTTGTGTGTTTGACTGAAGGAGAGTGTGTTTGTTTGTGCCTTGTTGGCTCTTCCCTAGCAGGTTCATGTAATTGGTAGGCAGGGCTGTCCACTAAGGCCCAATGCTCCCAGTACATATCAAAGCTGCCTTTATATATTCCCTTCATATGGGTTCTTCCTGAAGGACTGAGGTTCTACCCAGAACCATTTGCTTCTGAAGAACCCTTTTTTGAGGAAAGGGTTACAATAAACATACAATTACAATTAAATACTCTCCTGCAAATATTATATGCCTAGTGCTTTTATTGTGAAAGGTAAGAATGGAAGGAGTGGACAGGAGCGATATGGGTCATGTCTAGAAGGTAACCCGCAAATTGTGAAAACGTGCAAAAACTCTCACGAGACTCGTTGCCCACCAATCTGGTCTGCGCTGCCTTTGTCAAGGTTGAAAGGAGTAATAAAGTTTGCCGTCTTGGTCCGAACTACGTTGCCTCAGTGTTGTTGTTTCGTAAATATAGATGCAACTCAACTTGATTGGTTGATGCCTTTAGTCATGGTCCTGAAAGCTCAGAAAAATGTTGTTCTGAAAAAAAAAGTATGTCACTTTTTTGCCACGTAATAATCACATTCTGTGTGAAAGTATTCATGACAAAAAAAGCTTCAAAACAATATATTGGCGTGCAGATTAATCGCATGAAAAAAAAGAGTTCTTCAAGAATTGTTGAAAGCATGGGTGTTAAAAGATCCTTCCAGACCACTTTACTGTCATCCACATCTCATCTCTTCTAGCAACGTAATTTATGTTTTTGTAAATAAATCAGTTAATTTAATTGTCTGATTTAAAAGTGTCTCTGCTTGTTTTTGTGTAGTCCTGCCATCCATGAGAACTGGCCCTGATGGATTCTGTGGTGCAGAACCTCTAAACCTCCTCGCCCAAAGCCTCCGACCCGATGAGGTAGGACAGTCCAGACATCACCTCACATAAAAACACTTATGCACACTTTCTTTTTCTGTCCTCACCCTCTAAGTTTCCTCCTCTGCAATGCCATTTATAGCCAATTAATTCACCAGTGATTCATCTGTAAATATAACTGACCTTATTCATTCGTTTGGTCACTTTTATTTAGCCTGTTGAGTCACCGAGAGCAAATTACAGGATTTACTTCCAGCAGGATGCTACAGTATGACATCAGCAGAAGTGATGAACACAGAGAGCTGAAAGATGAGCTGCTTCTTGACAGGCCTCAGCTAGATTTACAGTACTAGTGCAGTCAGAGACCGTTCAAACCAAGCCTGTTCAGAACGGGCTGAATGTGCGGTCCGTGGTGTTGCTGCTTGCAGCTTTCTCGAGAACCGCTCATACAAACTACTTCACACTCAACACTGCGTTTCCTTGGGTCCTCAGCAATACACCTGCCATGACATGGTTGCGTCATACTCCCAAGTCGCAACCACTCACAGTCAGAAACACCGGTGAAATTTAAAACCCAAGATGACGATGGCCGAAATACAAAACTCAAGGCTTCAAAGCGGCAACCAATGGGTGACGTCACTGTGACTATGACTGCTTTTTATATACACTCTATGTTTACACACTGTCACACCGGTGAAATACAATCTGGTTTGATTCTGCATCTCTGCTCATGTTCACTGCAGTGAACTGCAATGAGCCGCAGTCTGCCCGCTACAGACGACATACTGGAGTCTGCAGAGCCGTGAAGCCCCGACCCCTCCGCTGCTGCACAGAGCGCTGTCGTTTGTTTATCCAGAGTTTATTAATATTAAACATGTCCAAATTGTACCAAATTCAACACTGCATGTCCTTTGGACCCCAGCGATACATCCACCAAATATGAAGTCGATCGAGGCGTTCTCGAGATATGTGAAGGACACACAGACAATCAGAGATTCCTTGCTTTATAGTTAGATATAGTTGTATAAAGTATAAAGCTGCTACTGATCCAGACCCATCACACGACCTTGATTGTTATTATATAAACAGGTATGACGGAATAAACATCTGCCAAATCTATTTAGCTAATCTCTCCCTTGGGTACTAAGTGCTAACCTTTGACCAACTAGGAGACGATCCAAATCTTCATGATCAACAATGGATGTTGGGACATTAATGAATCTATTTTTGACAACATGCCTGCCGGTAGAGATCATTTCCTTTTTGGTGATAAAATGGTCTGAACACATGTTGTTCCCAGTGGAGCGTCCATGTTGTGTCCCTGTGTCTGCACGTCCCATCTCCCCCTGGGACATGTGGCGTCCCCGTTATAATGACAACACGTGTTGATGTTTTGGTATACATGTCAGTCACACGTTCATGAATGTTCACCTGTAATTTCTTCCGTTTTCTGCAATTTTCACCCACAGGAGGCGCCAGCGAGCCGGTCGAGGAGAACAGTCGATGAGTCAAAGACCAGTTGCCTGCTCCACTTCCACGCTGACCACCTCTACTACAAGAAGTTCAAGTCCTCTGATGCAGTCATTGCTCAGGTGACTGCTTCAACTCTGTTCTGACCATTTATCTTGACAAGACATGAAGTTTCATACAAGTTTTCTTAACCTTCTGGTAGTCAAAAGGGTTAACACACACACAGAAAAAAACCCAAATGCCAAATACTACTTATACTTATATCTGATAAATAGAGGTCACTGAAGTTCAGATTCAGTGACCTATGTTTCTGAACACAAAGAAAAGGCTCATGCCAGAGTGTCACCCCCTCCAGGGTGAGACACTGAGATGCTGCTGATACCTGAGCTGCCTGATGTTTTGGGCATCTGAGAACACAATGTACTGTGGAGTATTTCCAGTATAATGGAACATCCAGCATCAAAACACAATAGGATTTCCTCGGCCGTTGGCTGAGTTTGCAACTTTGTCCCTGAATACAGCATCCTGGGTACACGGTGCTGCAATCAAAGTAAACTGAACTGACAGACAGCAGTCTGTGATCTCACTTACGGTTTGTCCTTGTGAAATATTTCAGGATTTTTATATTGATCTTCGATTAGCCGTTTGCTGGACTAAGGCAGGCATTTTGATCATGATTAAAACCTTTCTTTTTTTTGGCAGGTTTTTCTCTAATGACTAAAAGGATAGAGGACAACATTTTTTTGAGGTAGTGAATTATTTACCACTTATTATTTACTATTACCAGGGATAATTCATGGTGATGCAAGACGCCTCCACTTCAGGTCGGGGTCCACATGCCACAGACAACTGCTGCATCGCACTGAAGGGGTTTATTTCACAACAATGACCTGCACTAGCTGTACATTATCCCGCTTATTACACGGCTACTTACTTAAGAAATCAATAATTTGAAACAAAAATGAGAGTCAGACATCAGAACTGCACTGATGGCAACCGTCTGCTATACTGAAATAACAGACCGTAGAATCAGAATCGACTATTCAACAAAGACATGTAATAATACTAAATAAAAGGGCCAAGCTGTTGCTAAAGCGAGGCTGAATAAAGCACCACATGCCAGGGCCTGCACAGGCGCACACAGCTGTCACACGGCAGCAGTAAGGAGGAGGTTCAGAGCCTTCTCTCTGGTGGCGCATGGGTCGAAGACATTTGGCCAAGTAAAGCTCTGTGCCAGGTGTAAAGGCCTGGCACAGAGCAGCCACTCCACATCCAAAATGACGAACTCGAAGCTTCAAAACGGTAGTCCACAAACCAATGGGTGACACTTCTTATCTTGATTATTTATGTCCTTGTTGTGTTGGCTGACTGGCTTTGAACTCAGATTTGAGCGACATACTGGGTTAAAAGCTGCATTGCCTCAGTGCAATAGGAAAGATAACAGTGATTTAAGTGTCTGTGTTGAAGATTCTCTGTCTGAACAATACGCTTGTCATTGGGGTCAGAGGTCATATGAGATGCTCTCCTGATATTGAGTTTAGCCACATACTGATGTGGGAATCCAGCGACATAACTTGAACATAAATAGCTCTGTAGCTTCCCCTAAATTAAAACCAATAAACAGTATTTGTCATTACATTCCTTATTTGATACGAAATTATAACTCCGTCATTTTATCTCATTATTTTAGATTCATGTTCTCAGCATCTGATCCAGGTTTTACATCAGTGCTTTTTAAAATTAAATCTTTGTGACCACAGCGAGGTCAGTTATTGAGTAAGAACGCCTGTCCTGAGCTGTTTTCTGTGGCTACGCTGTTATTCTCTCTGGCCTTCCTCCTGCTGTCCGTCCTCTCATCACCTCTTCAGATTCGTTCCACCTAAAACAAACTTGTTGTTGTCTCTGGTTCGGAGTCAGATCTTTGTTGCATCAGGACAGAAACTATACCGTAAGTGATGCCGTGATGTAATCTGAGAGTGTAAATAGACAAAATGCTGTTGTCCATCTCCGCTGACCTGGTTTCAGAGTCATATGAGGCATCTAATGTGTCAAATATTAACATTGATGGAAAATCCCCAGCAGGCCTTGCTGTATGTTCGTGTCCTGCTCTATAGACTCAGACCTTTACATGTGACCGGTTTGCACATGCCTCTCTGGACCGGCTGTGCCACCCACGCTGAAAAACACTCACCGCACTTTACAGATTACCTCACGTGGTCCATTTATGAATCATGATCAAAACTCGGTCATGGGTGTTTGAATCTGCATAATGTATCAGAGAGGTGGGGCAGTTCAGGGAGAGTCAAGTACATTGTCAAAAGGATAAGTTGTTAAATCTACTGTGAAATACCAACCCAGTCTCACAGGAAGACGTATAAATAGTACAACATTACATGGACATTCCGCGTGTCATGAGGACGCATTTTAGGCTTTTTGCATGTATTTGTACGCCACACAACAAAACCACGGTAACGCCCACAGTTAGGTTTATGCAACAAAACCACTTAGTTAGGTTTAGGAAAAATGTCATGGTTGCGCTTATAAAAAATACGTACGGAAACAATGAAACATAAGTACAGAAAACACGTCACAAACGTCACAAAATAACATCACTAATGTAACTTATAAAACAAGACACTGGTCTCGAACACTCGTCACTAGCTCTGAGCATAACAGAGTCACGCAGATGCGTTTACATCGCAGTCATTACAGACTACATGGTGTACAAATGACACGGCAAAAGCAAGAACGGTCTTCTTATTGCATGCTAAGTGTCTTGCGCATTATCGTGGCATTCATCATACGCCTTTTCGTGCAAACAGGCTGGAAATACTGTTTTGTGATTGTCAAAACCTTCAATTTATTGCCTTCTGAAGCTATGGTGGCCCTGAGAACTCAACACGCTGCATTGAAAAAACACATGGAAATTTACATTTTTGCCAATTTTACAACAAATAGGTGAATGTGTTTGTCAGTTTGCTCGATTTTTATTTATTTTTAGTGTGTTTTTCTAAATTCTGGATATGTGCTGTAAAATTGAAGACATTTATTATCATGTTTCTTGTTGTCGTGTGTTTTGTCCAGCTGTATGCGTTTTATTGTATGTGTTGAGCTCTCAGGGCCACGTAAAAATCAAACCACCCAGCACTTCACTCCTAAAGAAACAGGAGTTGCTATTGAGTGTCTTCTCACATAAATGTGTGTTTTTCTCAGGTCGCCTCCTACATGCGAGCTGTGAACGACATCTACGACAAGGTGGACTTTGATGGAATCAAGCTGATCAACTTTAAAGTGAAATCCCTCAATGTAAGATCCTTCAAACAACAACACGATTGTGCCACATCTTAGAGTGACACAGTGATAACTCCAGTAACTAGTAACCCTGGCTTCTTATTACACAAACATGACATGACATCATGACATTGAGATAATTGGGTTAATGCGTCAGTCTCAAATGGTGTCTATATGTCTTTTTCTACCAGTGAGAGTTAAAATGACTGAAATATGATGCTAACTTTCTCTGAGCTGTGGAGGAAGTAGCCTATACTTGTTTATATTCTTATAAATCAAATGAGCTCCTCGTCCTGTCTCCCTCCAGGTGGTGAAGGAGGATGATAAAAACGATCCTCTGAACCCCCTGTACATCGGCCCTGAGAAACTGTTGAGTCTGTACTCTGAGAAGAACTGGGGCAACTTCTGTCTGTCCTACCTGCTCACTAACAGAGACTACAGCGGAGTGCTGGGGCTCGCCTGGGAGGGCAAAGCTGGTGAGTTAGTCTCTCTATGTACGTAAGTAACACACTTACTGTACATGTAGGCTGCAGTGATTTGCATATTTGCCTCAGAGCACAGAGGTCCTAAAATCAGTAAAGACATGTAGCTGGTATTAGGGTCCTGTCTAAAAGGTAACACGTATATTGCGAAACTCTCGCGAAATGGTTAAGGTTAGGCATTAACCTCCAATGTTTAAAGGGACTATTTGTAACTTTCAGAAATGCTTCTTAACAGCGACACCTGTGGCAGCGCCGGGCTCGCGCTTGCTCGCTCTAAATATACCTGAACGAACATCGCTCAAAACAGTGAGGCGACACACGTCAGCTAAAATCACAATATCACTCTATATTTCAGCTGCTTGGCAGTAATGTTAGCAGACCAGACCAAGGTCTCTCCATGAACATGATTTAGATATGATCCTAGAGTTGGCTTTTCCTGCATCAGCGCAGGCTGAGGCAGCGGGGCTCTACAGCGTGTCTCTCTGCTCTCTCCGCCCGTAGGTAACGAGACAACAACGTAACTGGTTACTGGTTATGAGCGCCGTCACTTCACAAGACACAGGAAACCTCTGTTGGTCTGGAGGAGCTGCAGCATTTATTTCTGCACAAACGTCCACTGTACATTCACTAGATATTCTCAGAGCTAAACTAACTCTTCTGCAGTGTGGAGTGAGCGCGCCTTCACGTCTAGAGGTGGAGCGAGCTGAGCGAGAATGCGCGCTCTGTCTGAATGAAGGCAGGCAGGCAGAGGAGGAGAGGCAGCAGCCACATGCGAATGCGCATATGCGATCGCGCATGTGTGACGACCCGCTACATTTATACGCTTAAAAAGTTACAAATAGTCCCTTTAAGGTTAGAGGTAAGACGTAAGAGTCTCGCAAGAATTTCTTCAAGTTGGTGCAATTTGCAGGTTACCTTGTAGACACAACCAGGGATTAGGAATACTTTACTTCACCATTACTTTATTTCGCTTGGAGGAAGAAGCCATAAAACAGCAGGTTGATTAAGAAAAATAGTCACACACTTGAACGGCTCTCTTGTTATTTTATTACCTTGTAAAGCGTTGTAAAAACATCATATAGCTTGTGATACAGAGTAAACATGGTATGGTCAGACATTGCAGAATAAGATCATTTCAACAAGCTACTAAAGAGCTTTAAGGTTGTTGAAACCCCTAACCCTGGAAATGACATGGGGAAAATGTGTGTTAGTGGGTTAAATTGCCTTTACCTAAAACCTTCACATAAACTTAACTTGAACCTAACTTTTGTCTAAATAACTTACTGTACCTTTAGAGAATTTTTTTAAAATCATAACCCAAAAAAACTGACGAGAAAGGCATTTCCATTGTTATCTATTGAAAATAAGTAAATACAAAGAATAGGGTCATGTAGGATGATTTAACAGAGTTAATGGACACACACTGAACAGATTAATGATGATACAAATAAAACATTTACAGCCTTTTAACAGCGGAGACAAAAAACATGGTCTGTCATGAAAAGTGAAATCATGTTTAGCTGCTCTGCCGCTCCATGTGAATCTCTGCATGAATCACTGTTGATCTATCAGATCGCATTTCCTTCTCTGGCCTCCCTGGCCTTCATGTGATACGAGCTCGCCAGATGCCACGTTCCTACACACACTCACGGTTTCCAGATCAGTGTGAATGATTTGACCTGTGATGGAGGTGATTGGTTTGGATTGACAGGTTTTTTTGCGTAAAGCAGGTGTTAAACCGGTGCAACTGCACTCTACGTGTCTAGTTCATTAGTCGGGTCGATTAAGGAGTTGCAACAGATGTACACATTGTATGTCAGCCTCTGTTGGTTTTCCTGTATCAAATGATGTTGTGGCACTCAGAGTTGCAGGAATTAAACAGCCCGTATTTCAGGCCTTTTATACGAGCAGTGTTTTGGTTTGAGAGAACAAAGGCAAAACGTGAGCGGACTTGTCAATTAACAATCCACAGTGATTTGCATGTAAAGCTGCTGCTGTGAGGCGGAAATCATTCAGAAATGCCATGAAGGGACGACATTATGGAGGTGCCTCATTATTTCTTTTCATTTTAATTATATTATTTACAGACTAAACCTATATGACATATCACATTTACAAAAAAAAACATACCACACCCTTTCGCTGAGATTGAAGCAATAAAAAATAATAATTTCTCCTTTAAAAGTAATAATTTGCATTAGGCTGTTATGAACTCACTTTTCAATTCTTCTATAATGTAACAGGATTATAATTCAGTGAAGTCATAAAATCTTTTCCTTTAGCATATTGTTACAAAATGCCAGTTAAACTCACAATGCAATGTTACTGAACCAGGGTTATTATAGTAAACTAATACCTAAACTACAATGAAAATAAGCAGTGAAATATATTGTTAGTAAACTGAAACTAACTAAAAACTATATACTTTAAGAAAAAATAAACTGAAATGATTTTGCCTGAGTAAAAACTAATAAATATAAAATAAAAATTGACCTAAATTTATTTAAGTTTTAGTTTTTTAGCTATAATAAATCACTAACGAAAAAAGGAGACGGCATGAATTTCCGTCAACTCTCGTGACATTGAACCACAGAAACAGAACGGACTCGACCTTCCAGGAGATCAGACATTAAAGTAGAACGAAGATTAAACATTAAACATTATGGACATTCTTACACAGTTCTCCAACCATGTATTTTGTATGTATATCTAGCTACATACTTCTATACCTGGCCCAACAAAAACAAACGAATACTAAACATATAAAAACTAGACCTTTTTGGAAAAACTGAAACTAAACTAAAACTAATAAACACACTCTGGAAACTATCTAAAACTAAAATCGAAAAGTCAAAACTATCATAACCTTGTACTGAACTTGATATTAACTCTTAATGGTATCTGACATTTTCTTACAGAACAACGAACAGAATCTGCTTTAAGAGAAAAATCTCAAACTTCCAGTCACTGTTTAACTTTTATTACATTACAGGTCAATGACCTAAATACACAAATTCACTAGAACATAACTAATCAGCCACAACTCTGAGCTCTGGTGACAGACTCTCTGTGTGCAGTACTGCTGTTGTGTTGGAGGAAGTTGGACACTTATGTTGGGATTGTTGTGGTAGGAGGTTCTTCCTGCTCGTCTCTATGACATTCACTCAGACGCAGCTTTCGATTGGCTAAACTGAGGGGCGTGAAAGCAGACCACCACAATGACATGAACCTTTGACACACACACACACACACACATCACTCCCAGACGTCTTAGTGAGGATTTCTGACTGCATTCCTCAGCTCGATCGCCATGGTGACGTCTCACGTGAGCCACACGCACACACACACACATTCATAGTGGCTGTGACATTGTTGTGACTTTTCCAGTCTCATGTGATCGCCCCGAAAGGGAATAAACGTGGATAATGTTTGACCTCCAGAAACAGATATGCTCAACCTCAGTGTTTCCATTACCCACATTCACCAGTTTATTACTGGTGTTGGGACATAAGAGGCCCATTAACCATAAAGAGACCGTAAACTCAAAGACCCCAATGCTACTACAGCTTACAGCCCGCACACACACACACACACACAGGCACAGACACATGCTCACACACAGCCGCCATCAATCACTTGGACCTCCTCCTCTGACCTCTCAAGTCGTGTATTCATACGTCAGCGGAGGTCGAGGGGTCCAGGGTCTAAACGTCTCATGCCACTCAAGCGTTCTCACCAGTAACATCCCTTCCTCTCCTGGGACTAATTGAGGAACAAATAGAAAATTTCCATACAATAATTTCGGCGTTGTTGTGGGTGTTTGGTTTATTTTTTAGCTTAATGATCCTTTTGGGAGTACAAACTCGTAAAGACTAAAATAACACCATAAATGTATATCCTTGAAATATTGATTTTTAATTAACATTTAACCTTCCATTGTTGCCCATGGGACACCTCCACTACTATGTCTTTCACTGACTGCAAGCACGATGGAAAGTTACATGAATATGAAACTATAACAGATGTTTGGATAGATCAGACTCTCTGCTTTCTGGTGATTGTGGTCATTTCTGTCGTAAAAAAAATAATCCAGGCAGAGTATAACCTTAAAAATATGGCATCTCCCAGTCCCTACCCATTTACCATGGTATATAAATCCAACAATTAAAGGACCAGTGTACAACATTTCGGGGACTCTATTGGCAGAAAAGGAATATAATATTAATAAGTATGTTTTCTTTAGTGTATAATCACCTGATAATAAGAATAGTCGTGTTTTCGTTAGCTTAGAATGAGCCGTTTTATATCTACATAAGGACCGGGTTCTCTCACCATGGTGTCCACCGCCATGTTTCTACAGTAGGACAGAACGGACAAACCAAACACTGTTAACTTTTCCTGCTTGGGTTGGAGTCGCTCCCGTCGCCGCCACTCTCTCTCTCTTGCTTCACCACTCACTTCCCACGTACACACACACACACACACTCTACGCACAGGCTCTGCTCCAAATGGCTCTAGCGAGGGAAATACACTCGTTTTCCCGTCAGCCACCGTAGCTTTCCAACACGCTTGGCACACGGGAGAGGCTTCAGTTGGTTGCAATCTCCTCACCTCACCGCTAGATTCCGCCAGATCTTACACACTGGACTTTTTAAGCATGTAAACATGTTCTAGTAGAAACCCAAAATACAAGGATGAACCTGGAAATGAGCATAATATGTCCCCTTTAACTTTCCACTGTTCTCATGGGACGCGACTACTAGGCAGGGCTGGACTGGGACAAAATATCGTCCCGGAGTGGCCCACCACAATCGCTCACACACCACCCATCTTCGAGATACCCTATACTGTATGTATACCAACAATACCACTCCATAAAAACACTAAAGCTAAAGTACATCTGTAAATAACTTGTGTTAAATTCTAAAATAGTTATATATTTCCTTTTCTCTTTTGTATAATTGTGAACCCTGCCCACGTGCAGCTCATTGTCACCTCCTTATGTTTCCAGACTGTGCTGAATTAGTTCCTAATAAAGGTTATTCAAGAGAATGTGAATCTCTGTATTGTTTGGCTCTGATGAAGACGCGCCTGGCTGGCGTCGAAACATTAGTTTACACACTGTCTGATCCAGACAGTCTGTTATTTGTTTTCACGCAACGAAATGGTCAAATTTGGTCTCACAGTACAGCAAGAAAATCCTATTGAGATTTGCAACGTGAAGGTCAATGAACTCTGGAGACAAAGAGAGCAGTGATGGGAAGTCATCGGATGATGTTACATTATTTACAGTACTTTTGATAGACGTCCAGAGAACATCCACTGTACTTCTCTGGAAACTTTGGTCGGTGTTATTAGAGGTCAAATCGCTCGCTGTGTCTGTTTTTGTTGTTAAAGTGTTATTCGGACACCCGGACTACCCCCGCTTGTTTATCCAAGGAAAGACTGCCCCTTTACTATTGTTTGTATGCTCATATTAAACCGTGTGAAAGAGTGTGTGTCTGTGATGTTAACTGATACCAAATATTTCCTGAGACGGGTGCTATGTGTGTCTTAGTGTGTGTGTGTGTATGTGTGTGTTTCCCCCTGACGGTGAGTGTGTGGCATTAAGTGATCCGGAGGGTCGTTTGTTTCTCCGGACTGTGTTTTTCCAGCGAGCTAATAATAGGAGTCTTTCATTGCGGCTCCTTTCTGTGGCGAAGACGAGAGGGAGGAGGGGACACAAAATCGCAGCCCCTTTCTGCTCGCACTGCCAAAAATCACAGTGCAGCCCTCCAAAGTAAGCTCTTTCTAGGAAACCCGGCTCCTTGAATAGCCCACCAGGGAGGCCATTTTAGGTCAAAAGCTGGGAATGCGGGAGAAATGCATCCAGAATCCTTGATTAACACGGCTGAAGGGGGTCTTTCCTGACAGTTTGTTGATATGAAACTGTTGACTTTATACTTTTGGCGGTGATGAGTACAATTAATAATGACAATTCCTTTAGGGTTTTCCTCTAAAGCTAAAAAAATAATCAATGTGCTTTCTCATTTCTGGTAAAAGCCATCATGTGATATCAAACATCAAGGGATCAATTAAAGTCTCAGCTTACTCTGTTGTCACTGGCAGCCTCCTACACCTGACATATGACGGTAGAGTAACCGTCTTGCCTTTGCTCCTCACCCCTACAGTACCTCCATTGTTTCTACAACAGTACAGATAAAGGGGCACTTTTGTTTTTGTTTTTCAACCTCTAACTGTCCTTGCCGTTCCTGGACGTCACACTTACGCCCACTGTGTACAAAAACACGAGATCCAGATGCCCGTGACTGGTTCCCACAGTCCTCAGTAACACCTAGTGAACTCGGATTTCTCTGAAACAGGCGCTAAATATCTTTAACAGACATGCACCTCCCAAGCCTCTCCCATCAAAATGGTACTGCTGACAACATTGTGTAAGAGATGTTACATAAAATTCATGTGACTGCAGGAGAACTGCTGAGACCTCCAACCTGAACCACACATGGAGGGAACCAATGGAGAGAGAGGTTGGACACATGGAGATTACTCCCACGGCAGCTGGTTGAAAGACTTGGTGGCAATAAGTGCTGAGGAAACAATGATGGACGAGGAATATCGAATATCAATATTGAAAAGATACCTTTTCAAATCTCCTTAAAGGGAGATTTGTCAAGTATTTAATACTCTTATCAACATGGCTTGCTTTATGTAAATGTATGTATATATTTATTACTGGAATTCAATTAACATCACAAAACAATGTCTAATATTGTCCAGAAACCCTCACAGGTACTGCATTTAGCATAAAAAATATGCTCAAATCATAATATCACACACTCAACAGGCATCAACAGCTGCCAGTGTGTCAGTGTGCTGACTTGACTACGACTTGCCCCAAACTGCATGTGATTATCATGTCTGTGAAGACTCGTTGGTACCCGTAGAACCCATTTTCATTCACATATCTTGAGGTCAGAGGTCAAGGGACCCCTTTGAAAATAGCCATGACAGTTTTTCCTTGCCAAAATTTAGCATAACTTGATAGTTTTTTTTAGCTTCCTTTGCGACGAGCTAGCTAGCTATAACATGGTTGGTACCAGTCTCTCTGAGGAACCTTATCATAGGTGCCCAGTTTGACCAATGGGATTAGTTCCTGTAAAAGCTGTCCTCTGGCTGGACAGCTGAAACATGATGTCACACCCCAACCATGTGAACGTGGCCAGCTGTTTGTAATTGTGTGAATAGCTTTCAGGGACATTACGTAAAACCCCACGGCAGATTGAGACCATTGGAGGCCAAATGGCTGAGCAGGCTTTAATATGAAGCGAGAGAAGCTCAGCAGGTCTGTTGGTCTGTCTGTCTCCCCGACAAGGGGCCTCAGAGGTCGATAACACTTCAGCTAAACATTGTTGGTTTAAGGTATTTCCAGTAGCACAAGGTCAGTTATGCAACCACAGTGTATTGCAAAGTGAAATGCAAATGTTTACATTAGGTCTGACAAACTTTTTATGTTATATAATATTTACTTTAATTGTCATTTACCCTGCATGAACTCAGTGGAAACCAAACTCCGTATTTATCGTATAATCTGTGTGCCCTTCAGGTAACTGGGGAGGAATATGTTCCAAGGAGACCACCCTGCGTAACGGCCGGACCTCCACCCTGAACACCGGTATGGTCACCATTCAGAACTATGGAATATTCCTGCCTCCTCCACACGTCCAGCTGACCCTCGCTCACGAGCTCGGCCACAGCCTGGGATCGCCGGTCAGTCGCCATCACCGACTTTACAAAACATTAACAACATCTGTCTGATAGTGACTAAAGAGGGGGGTCTTCAAAAAGTGTCTCAATCAAACCAACCACTCATGGTTACACTGAATATTAACACACAATTTATCCCATAACATTCCCCTGATAGTGTGAACTTTAAGGATACTTTTTGTGCCCTACATTCATATAATATAATTTGCATGTAATATTTCAAACTAAAATTCTTCAGCAGACATAGGAAGTTTAGTATAAACAGTTGCAGATAGCTGTCTGAAATCACTGAAGTTGCACAATGTAGAGTCCGTTTTTTTTCCCTTTAAATTATTGGTCATTAATAGTAATTCGCAGACATATTACTAATAAGGTAATAGCATATGTAAAAAAGCCAAACTTGTGTCCCTTTGTGGATATTTTAGCAGACATTTAAACGTTCCATAGCAGGATATTGACTGGTCTAATTAATAACATTAAAGAGGACCTATTATGCTTTCACCCTTTCCTTTAATGTGTTATATAGTTTTTTCGTGCATGTAAAAGGTCTGCAAAGTTACAAAGTCCGCCCCAAAGGGAGTTACTCTCCCCTACAGTAACACTACTCCTGAACTGCCTGAAACGCCTTGCTTGAAGTCCCGTGTTTTCTTCCGTAACGTGATGATGTCACCAAGTAACACATTTGCACAATACCTGCCTAGCGGCTAGTTTGGCACGCCCTCAAACACAGCTACTTAGAGTGGAGCTGGAGCGGAGTCCGAAGAGTTCTGTTCGGTTGACCAATCACAAAAGAGTGGGCCAGCTGACCAATCAGAGCAGACTTTTGGGGGCGGGGCAGGAGGTCAAACAGAGCGTTTCAGACAGAGGGTGAAAAGAAGTGCTGCTGCACAGCCAGTACGAGAAAAATAGAGCATTTTCTTTAACATGTAAACATTCTGGTAGAAAACCCTAAATACAAGTATGAACCTGAAAATCTGCATGATAGGTCCTCTTGAACTATGGTCGCATTGCAAAGTGTTCCAGTTGCAGGATCCTGGTCGTGTGAGAGTTTGTTTTATCGACTGGCTTGCTGTGATTTTCTACCATAACATGTCTGTGTTCAAGTTTTAAGCATAGACTACTACAATGAGCTGCTACCCTGAACCCCTTTTGGTGCCTCAGCGAACCGAGGATTCAAACACTTTCCAGTCTAACATAACACTGCGTGGGTTGCGTCTTGAATGATAATTCAACATGGCGAATCCCCCTGATTCAAAGAGACTAAACTTAGACTCAGACTTCCCTCACATGTTCTCACTGGGCATACATGGCTGTATGCGCCGAACCGCAACAAATTGCCTGTGAATGATTCACTTATGTGGGCATTAGAGACCTTGGCCTGTATTGACTGGTTCATTTCATAGCGACTCTTGGCTCAGCCTCACTGGATAATCTGAAATAAGAGGAGAGGGAGGATCTCTGATTATTTTCATTTACAACCTCTGCTCCCACCATAACAGCACACACAGCTTACGCGTGTATACACACACACAGAAATGCACCCGCCTCTCTCCATGTGTGACGGCTGCTAACACCTGCAACCTTTCTCCCACTGCCCAAAATGCCAGCCGGGTTTTTCACCCGGCCCTCTGTTATTCACACCTCCACAGACCAAAGAGTCTTCAGGGGGCGTTCCTGAGCAGATTAGTTCTGCTATGTCAGACGCTGCGGGCTTTTAGAAGATAAACTACTGTAAATTCTGGTGTCCCCGGCTCCTGTGACAGGCATGTCTCATTGTTTCCAGGCCGGACAGGCTGGAGGAAGCACATGAGGAGATCTCTCGCACAAGGCTTCATCTGAGACTTGTAGCGATCACGGTGGAGGAGAGAGAGGGGTGGGCAGAGTGAATTCTGGGTAAAGAGCTGCTTTGGCCTTTGGCCTACTTCCCTTTAAACCAGATACTGTATTGCATACAGTGGCTTTCAGAGCTGTGTGCTGCGGATCAACTTGCTGCTCAGGCGAAAGATAAAAATTGAAATATAGTAAATAGAAATATATAATTCTTCTGTGTTGTCCTGCTCCTTCCTACCATTTTAATTTCTTACTATTAGTTGATACATTTCATGCTCTTAACCCTAAATTAGATAAGCCACTAACAATTATGTTTTAATTTATTAATGCAACAATTATTTTTGTTTAAATTATTCACCGTTTCGACTAGGGGTGTCATGATATACCGGTACTGGCAATAACCGTGATATTTAAAAATAAAATACTGATATCATGTTAATAATACACATATTATAATATTGTGTAAATAATCCAGTGCCTCTTAAATCATTTTTTATATACAATTATGATTACAGACTCGTATTTTGAGTGTAATTCATTTGCAAAAAAATACGCACAATAAACAAAGTTAAAGATGAATTTGACTGATAGCATTATTGTTTGTTTTTTCAAATCTTCTATAAATATTGCGATAATATCATTATTCTTTTGGCCACGATAATCATGTAGTTAAAATCTGATATCAAGACAGCCCTAGTTATGGCTAAAAAATGTTAGTGAAAAGTTGTTATAGTTTCCCAGTCCTAAACTTAGAGTTTCGAGTCTCCATCTGTAGCGTTTTGCATACTGCAATTTGTTTTTTGTTGAACGCCACATAGTTTTTGTGTGAAAGAAATT